>MBAC02002349.1:0-26031 GCA_001712635.2 Nothophytophthora sp. Chile5 | reverse complement strand
GTCCCAGATACTGGGCGTGCGGCCACCTTCATCCCACGCCCCTTCCACTTGGTAAGCAGCAGTGGCCGAGCCAAACATGAACTCATCGGGGAAGCAGCGGGAAGTGTTTGCCGCCGCCGCATGAGCCGTTGAGGCCACGAGGCCCAAGAGCCCCAAGAGCTGCAGAAGACGCATAGGCTCAATAGTCTTGTTGTTCGAGAGAAGATTGCAGACTGAGCCGTTGCGCTTTGGGATCCCGGGAAGGGTCAGCCCAGCGGCAAGCGATAAGCGACAAGCGGTGGATCGCGACGGTTGGTGGAGCCGCTTGGCTGTCTGCCACTTTCACTAGCGTATCTTATCTTCAACCTTGGAGGCGCTCACGCCGCAGCCGTGATCCGCTCCCATACCTTTCAAAGCAGGTACGAACCTTCGACGCTTCCTGCCAAGGAGAACCCATTTCTTTCCTGACGAATCTCTCCTCCATCAGCCAGTCGACATGACGGCTGGACTGCAACGACAGTTTGGATCGCAGTTCCAACTGAAGCAAGTTCACATGGAAGCACGACAGCAAGCAGTGCTTCACCTCAGGACGGGGGAATTCACGCTGAAAATGGGACGCTGCTGTTTCTATCCTCTATCTCTCATCTGCCACCACCAACTGCCTACGTGAGCAAGTGGGGAAGGAGAGTAAAGTCCACCCTCCCGGTTGCTCCCTCTCGAGGGAGAGCTCTAGCGCTTGGCGGCCATCCAGTCAGTTCGCAACTACCTCCCGACATCGCACAAGCTCAGGGAAGCCCAGCGGTTGAAAAAGCGAAAAAGAGTCGCGTTGATGAGCGGCTACGGCGGCTACGGCGGCTACGGTGCTCGAGGTGGCAGCGGGTACGGCCAGCACGGCTATAACCGGCGAGGGGACGGAGGCGACTACGCGTCTCGGCCACCGTCAGGTTACGACGACCACCGTCGCGAGACTGAATATAGCGGCGGTTACGGTGGCGGCGCGAGTCATAGCGGAGGCTACGACTCCACGGGCTGTGGAGGCCAGTACGACGAGCGACCCCGTGGGGGTTTCACTGGCAGCTACGGGAGTGGCGCTCGGTATGGCGCTCGTGGCTACGGCAGCTCGCCGCCGGGTGGATATGGCGGTGGCTACAACAGCCGAGGCTACGGTGGGGGGAGAGGGGGACACGACGAACGTCCTTCCGCGTACGGTCATGGCGACTTCGGTGGACGATACAACGGCAGACACGGTGGGGGCTTTGCTGGTCGAGGAGACCATGGCTATGACGATGGCAGTGGGCGTGACGACCACGGATATAGCCGCCTAAACGGTCGTGACACTCGCCCGGATGGCGATCGCTCCGGTGGAGGAGGCCACGGTTTAGGTGGAGAAGGAGACCGCTTTGGGGGAAGAGGCGGTCACTTTGGGAACGGTGGTGGTCACGGTGGCGGCCAATTCGGTGGAGGTGGATCACGCGGTGAGCAAGGCCCCGGAGTCGGTGAGGTGATCGGCTCCGGATATGAACACATCGGCACGCCCGTGATGGATCCTCACCTTCGAAAGCAGTGGAGCGGCCGCACCGGTCCACGGGAGGTTCCCGCCGACGATGCCGAGCTCCAACAAGAATTTCGCATCTGCCAACGTCCAGGTGTCGCCAAGGGCGGCAAGACGGTGCACTTAGAGGCCAATTACTTTGGTCTGTCGTTGGACTTGGCCCCCGCTGAGATCTTCAAGTACCACGTGGATGTGACGCGGACACCGGAGCCCGAGGCGAACACGGTACAACAGTCACAACAGCAGCGACCCGAACGCCCGTTGCCGCGATCGTTCGCTCGCAATGTGATCAACGCTGCGCTTCGTCAGTACGAGTCGGAGTTTGGGGGCATTCGTGTCGTGCACGACGGGATGTCGGCGCTCTATTCCCCCACTATGCTACCATGGAACGCTAAGGATTTCGGCGATGTCAACCCTGATGGCGTTAGCGTTACCCCGGCTCCACCACCTGCGGGTGGTGATGCTGCGGCTGCCGGTGAAGGACAACGCCGTGGCTACCGAGGGCCACGCACCTTTGTGGTCAAGATGAAGCTAGCGGAAACCATCTCGACGAGCAGCCTGGCAGACTACTACTCCAACCCGGATGTGAACGTGATGCCGGTCTTGCAAGCGCTGGATGTGGCGGCACGCCACTTGGGTGCTCAACGTCTCATTGCGGTTGGGCGCAACTTCTTCACCATGAAGAAGACGCACCCGCTCAAGGGTGGCAAGGAACTGTGTTGGGGCTACCACCAATCCATTCGCGTGGCGGATCGCAAACTGCTGATGAATATCGATCAAGCAGCCACGGTGTTCTACGCACCAGGTGAACTCATGCAACTTGTGCTGGCGGCACTGAACGCGCGTTCGCCAAACGAGGTACGCAATCTCTCGGAGCGCGATATGAAGAAACTGGCGGGAGCACTGCGTAAGATTGAGGTGGTGCCCACGCAC
Source organism: Nothophytophthora sp. Chile5 (assembly GCA_001712635.2). Lineage (NCBI taxonomy): Eukaryota > Oomycota > Peronosporomycetes > Peronosporales > Peronosporaceae > Nothophytophthora > Nothophytophthora sp. Chile5. The sequence goes on along the minus strand of MBAC02002349.1, from coordinate 23,567 downwards.
CGTAAGGACCGCAAGCGCGCCATTTTCGGCGTGAGCGCTACACCGGCGGACCAGACGGTGGTGAGCATCAAGGGCGAGTCGATGTCCGTGGCTGCCTATTTCAGCAAGAAGTACAACATGCAGCTCCGGTTCCCGAACCTGCCGTTGGTGAACGTGGGTAGCAAGCGACCAGGCAAGGAGAACTGGCTACCGATTGAGGTGTGTGACGTGTCACCGGGCCAGCGTTGTGCTAACATTAACAACCTGGACACCGCGGAGATCATCAAACAGACGAGTCAGCCACCGAAGGTTCGCCAGGGCAACATCATGGATCAGATCCGCCAGGCCGGTTTCGAGAACGATCCGTACCTGGCAGCCTTCGGCATGAATGTGGGGCAGCGCCTGGAGACCGCGGAAGCGCATGTGATGGACGCTCCAGAAGTGCAATACGAGAACGTGTCAGAGCGTCCGAAGGGCGGCCAGTGGAGCCTGAACGGCAAGAAGTTTGTGGAAGGTGTTCCTCTCCGAAACTGGGGAGTCATCATCGTTGCCAATGTGGGTGAGCGCAACGTTCAGAGCTTTGTTTCCGCAATGTGCAACTTGGGCAACCAACGTGGACTGCCGATTGAGGACAGCAACCCATATATGATTCATCAAGACCAGCACCATGGCGCGCAGGTCGAGGAATTGATGACGATGTGTTTTAAGGAACTGGAGATGCGCAACAAGGGCCCGCCGCAACTCCTGCTGGTGATCTTGCCAGACAAACACTCCTCGTCGTATGGGGACGTCAAACGGATGTCCGATACTGTGCTGGGCATCCCAAGCCAATGCATCGCGTCCGTGAACCTCCCTCGAGCCAACCCTCAATTCTGCGCGAACGTGTGTTTGAAGATCAACATGAAGTTGAACGGGAAGAATGCAGTCCTACGCGAGCCACTGCCATTGGTGGGCTCGTCCCCAACGATCATTATCGGCGCCGATGTGGAGCATCCGCGCTCCGGCATAGGCTCGCGGCCATCTATTGCGGCGGTGGTGGCCTCGATGGACCGCTACTCGGCCCAGTATGCTTCGCGTGTAGCAGCACAGAAGGCCTCCAGCGACATCCAGCAGCTGCCACTCATGCTGCGCGACCTGTTCTTGGCGTATTATGTGAACACAAGCCGCAAACCGGAGCACGTGATCTACTACCGCGATGGCGTGAGCGAGGGGCAGTTTCACGACATTCTGCAGACGGAGATGCGGGCGCTACGGAAGGCGTTCAAGATGATCTCGGAGGATTACAACCCGCCCGTGACCTTCATCATCGTGAACAAGCGCCATCACGTGCGCGCCTTCCCGGTGAATCCACGCGATGCCGACCGCAAAGGCAACGTGATGCCTGGCACCGTGATCGACACGGGGATTGTCAATCCCCACCGGTTCGACTTCTACCTGTATGGTCACAGCGGCATTCAGGGCACGACTGTGCCTGCCCACTACACGGTGCTGCATGACGAGAACAAGATGTCGGCCGAGGACGTGCAGCGGCTCACATATCACCTGGGCTACACGTACGCGCGCTGCACCCGCTCGGTGTCGCTCGTCACGCCTGTGTACTATGCGCATCTGGCCGCTACCCGTGCGCGCTTCTTCCTGAACGAGGGGTCAGACGGCGCGTCCACTGTGGGCTCCTACAACTCGAACGCGTCGAGCTTCGAGTTTGCCGAGGTGCACACGAACCTCCTCAACCGCATGTTCTACACTTAGTGGTCGGCATGCGGCTGTGTGAAGGAAGATGAGACAGCGGAGCTGGAAGAGAGCACATGCAGACAGCGATGGAGCGAGCCGGCGGGTAGGAGCAACTGGATAGTCTCGGGTCGACTACGCTGCCTCTCTACAGTAGCTTCTTCACCTTCGCTAACGATATGTGCGTCGCAGGTCTGTTGCTGCGTTTTCGTTGCCCAACGATTGCCTCACCCGAGGAATGGAGGCAGTTTTGAAGCAAGTACAGCCTCGTCGCAACAGCAAGTACCTTGGATTAATTGATTGAACGAGTGAGTGCGCTGAAGCACGACTGACTGCATATCGACTAACTGCGTTGCTGAGTGACCACAGTGCCAGTTCGCTTGTAACTGAGCTTTCTGACCTCTATCCTCTATTGCTAACCAATGTACATGTGGCTAACGTTGGTGAAGAGACCAGGCTTCAGCATCTCTAGCGGGACGCACACGTCGGGGTCCACCGTCGCGACCCGTGCATTGGTGATCGTGGTCTCTGGATAGCTTGTGAGCCCGTGCGGACGTCTCCCATTCGTGCGTAGTCCATAAATGTTGTGCCGTCGCCGCAACACCTGGAGTACGTGGAAGACGAACTCCTTTTCGGTCACACCGCCAAGGGTTAATCCGCCTCCAGGAGAGCCGGGAAGCTCTTTGCTTATGGTCAAACGGTGGTGATGCTTGGCATCGAGCTGTTTGGCTTCCAGTAGGCATCGAAAAGAGCTCTCGAGCTCCTTCTTGTCCAGCGGTGACAAGGTCTCGTCCTCCAACGCCTCCCAGATTTGTGCCAGTGCTTCCAGCGGCGATGGCGGGGTCGCTGTTGTCGTTGCTATCACTGTCGGCAGCAGCACTGTGGTGGAGCGTCGGGTACTAGTCCTTCTTGGCAAGGGCCTTCCTGAGCCACCTTCAAAGTCCGTCGACACACCAGCCTCGATGGATCCAGTAGCACTCGGAGTCTCTGCGGCGTCGGCGTTCGCTTTGATCATCGCCATCTGCTTGGTGGCAAAGGGTGAGGACATTAGCACTCTATGGCGGAAGCCTTCGCGCAACTTGTTCCCGAGCCGCTGATCGTACTCGACCCAGGTGGTCGCAAAGAGCGCGAGGAACACATCGACCGAGATGCAGTCGGTGGTGTGAGTCGGTGACCCCAGAGCTCGCTGCACTGGCGGTAGCAGCGCGGCATGAGTCTTCGCTTCCTCTAGCGCTGGACGGCCAATGAACGTCAGATGTTTGCCCAGTAGATCAGTCGCGAGCGTGCGCGGGCAAATCCAGCTGCTTTCGGACGGGAGCTCCTCCACCTCGGCGTGCGAGAGAACAGTCGAGTCCAGCTCCAGGACGTCGCCCAGTACGTCCACGACCGCGTTCATCAAGCAGGCGGACAGGTTTCCGCCTACTACCGCGGGTTGGGGCGACGCGGCTGTCTGAATATGCGCCTCGAACGGGACGAGCTCGCAGAGGCGGCTGAAAAGCGCCACTCGGACGTCAGCGGCGGCAAATTGCTGCTGTTGTTGAGCCTGGTGGTCGCGCGAGGAGTCGTTACAGTTGTGAGCCGTGCCAGGTAAGCACCCGACCAGCGCCGCTACGCCAATTGCGGTGCTACTTGATGGAGAAAAACTAGCGACGTGTGTACTGGCAGGAACGGCCGTTCTACGACGTGTCGCGTTGAGTTGTTCGTTGTAGAAGAGGCAGCTCTTGACGACTTCCATCATGTGAAAGTCGGCGAGATCCTGAAGCTCGTAGCGAGCCAAGAAGAAGTCCTTCATAAAGCGGTGGAGCGGCGTACGGACCACAGGAATGGACGCTACACTCTCGCTAGCAGCAGCACCGCCGGTCCGAGGACGGGCGCTGAACACGCGGCGGCTGCGCAGTTCACGGGCGTCGCATTCGAGCTTCTCGAGGTACAGTCGCAACAATATGCGGTTGAGCTGCTTCTTGTCCAACACTTGTTGCACGCGAGGCCTCGAGTGCAACTGGGCACGCAGCGTCGCCGGGATCACCTGGCACTTGGTCACCATCACCGTCTCGAGTCCCGTGATGTTCTGCTGCTGCGCCTTGCCATGATCTTCGTGTGCGGCCAAGTTCCGGTGAGACTCTTGGTGTTTTTCGTGGGATTTAGCAGCACGACCGTCGTCGTCGAAGGCGTCCAGGTCATTGTCGTCGTCGTCCCAACGGCCTTCGCTTCGCGAACTGAGCGCTGGCCGCGACGTCTTCTCGAATGCGTTGACTTCAGTTTGCGTGGACGCCGTGCGTGCGCTCAACATTTTGTGCATCATCTGGTGCTCCTCCTCGGTCGAGCCATAGCGCCACAGCAGTGCCACGGCAGTCGAGTTGATGAAGCGGTCCATGTCGTTGAGCACGTTCACGTGACGTGTCTCGCTTTCGAAGAGTCCCTGGAAGAATCTCTCGAAGTCGGTCGCGTAGCTCTCGACGGGATGCACCGTCTCCATGCGAGCCAGTGCTTCCTCGTCGCCAACATCAATCCCAAAGAGCTCACGCTCCTCGGCGTCTCCGACAGCAGCCACATCTGCACAGAAACTTGCGCCATCCCGCTGCTGACTGGTCTGTTCGGCGGTGCTGGGGTCCTCAGAGTGCGTGGCATCCATGGCGGCTTGCGCGTCCAGCACGCGACTGACCACGAGACGCAGCTGGCCGTTCTCCACTTCGAGGCGGTTGGCGCGCTGTCGAGTCATCTGCAGCTCAGCTCGCAATTCCTGTTCACGCAGTCGCTGTCTCGTCAACGCTTGCTCCTGACGTTGGACGACGCGTGTCTGTTGCTCCAGGCCCTCGTCGTGGAAACGCTCGATGAATGCGAGCTGGTGTCGCAGTTGCTGCGCATCCTGCAGCGCCGCGCTCGCGAGCTGTAGCAAGACGAACACGTTGAGCGACGCGAGGTCCCAGATCTGCCCAACGAGGCGACACAATCGCGGCGAGACCAGCGTCAACAGCGCCAACACTTCCTTGAGCATGGCGGCACACGTGGTGTGGTACGACGCGCAGCGCGTGGGGAGTTGAGCGCTACTCGCGGAGGCGGCGGCCGCCCCTGGCAACTTGGGCAGCTGCTGGACGCAGTCATGTACGTACGACTCGAGCAGCTACGCACATCGCAAGCAGTCACGAAGACCGCGTCGTTAAACAGGAAGCGAGTGAGTTGATGGCAGTTGGGACAATACCAAGCGTTTGGCCTGCTGCTTCGAGGTACAGGCGGCCTTCAGAGGCCATGAGGTGACGTACATCCAGGTCGTGACCCGCGAAATGATGCGACTGCATGGCGTCGCTATCTCCTGAGCCGGAGACCCGGCAAAGTGTTGGCGTGCGTGCATGTTGACTGATGGAGAGTCAAGAGCGCTGTGGTTCTAAATATGGCTACACTGGCAAGGAGATCTAAGAATAGAAGCCTTGAAGCTGTTTTCAACCAATGACACCGAGGAAGAGAGCGCATTTTAACCAATCATCCGATTCATTCTATCTTTTTGTAGCCATCTGGCATTTTGGATCGGTTGAGCTGCTGTGCTACTTTCGCGCAGTTAGTTCTTCAGTAGCGGAAGCACACACAGCGCAGCGAGATGGCCACTCCCCCGCCTTCGCAGCTTTGGCAGCACGGCCCTGCCACGCCGCCTTCCTCCAACCAGCAGAACTGGCATCGCGACAGCTCCGTCGTCGTCTTCGCAGCCAAGAAACAGGTCGACGACAGCAGCAGCCGCGCAATCGTAGCCAAAGTGTCTCCTGAACTGGAGAGTTCAGCTCGCAGCATCGATGGGCTCTATCACGAGCACGAAGAGAGCGAAGGCGAGAGTGAACATGAAATTCGCGCCAGCAATGACGAGAGTCACGAGCTTCTCCTACAGCGCTACAATCAGCTTCAAGACGACGTGGAGGTGCTAGCATCTCACTTGGAGAACCAGGAGCGAGCCCAGGAGCAGGAACGTGAGGAGACTGTTAATTGGCGACTCGAGCTGCAGCAAAAGAACGCCGTTCTTGATACCGAAGTACGTGGACTGCGCACTGAGAGAGACGCGTTGCAGAAGCAGAATGTGCTGCTGGTGGTTCAGCACGAACAGAGCGAGCAGCAAGCTAACGCCGCGCGTGAAACACACGAGGAAATGGTGTACGCGCTCACCCAGCAACAGCAGCAATATGAAGCGCTTCAGGCTTCGGTCGTCAGCAGCGCAAGAAGCAGTGCTGAGGCTTGGAAGGCACTGGATCGAGCGCAAATGCATTGCCGCCGCTTGGAGGAAGAGCTCGCGACGGCGCATGCGCAAGTTCTGCACCTGCAGAACGAGCGAGACACGCTTCAGGCTGTGCTGGCCTCCACCGCTTCGGGAACGGCAGGCCATGAGGCTCGACAACTGGAGCTGCGAGATGAAATGATTGCCAGTCTGCGTGCCGACCTACTGCAGGTAGAGTTCGAGTTCAAGACGCTCACTGTCGACAAAGCAGCATTGGAGGAACAGACCGAGAAACTCCAGAAGCGAGTGGCACGTGCCGAGCACGGCGCGGAATACGAAGTGGTCCCGCTTGGGAACGGCAGCACTCGGAAGGATAAGGAGGCCAAACGGAAGGGCCAGAAGAAACGCACCACGATCCGGCCTGTCCAATCGAACGCCAATCATGCGAATCGACGCGGCTCGGACCTGTTCAACAACGTGATGGAGCTGCCCAATGCCGTCACCGACCCGTCGGAAGGCATGCGAGCGACCATTTGGCTGTCGCCACCGACCGCTTCGTACTTTTCTTCGTCGTCTTCTAGCGCCGACCAGCTTCAGTCGACCTGGAGTCTCCGGGATCGGATCGCACCACCGACTGGCATCGCGTCGTTTGTGGCCAAGACGGTGCAATCAGCGCGGAAACACCTCACCACGCCCCTGCAGAAATCGTTCGTGAGTCCACATTAGCGTAAAGTTAGCGCTTGATCTCAAAAGGCAGGAGAGCTACGCAGTGCCCAGTCAACCAGATGGGCGTTCGCGGCAACCATCACGAAGATTAAGACGATCTGCCGTCTAATTGAGATGTCTCTACTAATATCAGGCATCCACACTGCGTACTTAGAGCTCCGCTGGCGCTGCGGCGGTGGTCGTGGCAGCGTTGGGCTCGCTCGCCGCGGCTTCCAGCCGACTGGAGGGCGCCTCCAAGTGGCTGATGTAGGATAAATACGCGTTCCAGGCCAGCCCCACCACGTTGGCGAAGAGCACTTGCAGTGACCCAGGCACGAAGCGGAAGTTGACGATCTGCGCCGGGACCCACACGGCCCAGTTGGCCTTGGTAGCGGGCCACCAGTCGGCGCGCAGTTTCTCCGGGAGCTGGTCGAGGTGTCCTTCCAGCGTCAACAGCGACGAGAAGAACACGCACAGGAAAGTGGGCGCGAAAACCAGCTGGTCCAGCGCCAGGCGCTTCACGATCGCGCGGCTGGATACTCCGGGCACCAACTTCCCCACGAAACCGTACCACACGTGAAGCACCGGCGAGATGAGCACTCCGCCCAGAAACGTGAAGATCGCGGCGCGTTTCACGTCGAACTCCCCGTTGTCGTCGGCCTCAATGAAGAGCTGGCAGCTCACGTCGCCCACGCCCGCGATGACGCCGCCCGTGACGATCTTGGTGGACAGCGGATGCGTCTCCAGCAGCGTCGCGTACGACTCCCACGAGCGCCGGACGAAGCCCTTGGAGGAGGAGGTGGAGCTAAAGGACGAGGCGCGAAAGGCCGCGGCGACTGGGCGGCGCAGCAGGCTCGAACGTGCGCATAGGACGGACAGCATTCTGCAGCTTCGAGGCGTAGCCGACGAGTTGGCGAGTGGCTCGGAGTGAGAAGGTCACAGATCGCATGCACCCAATTGTCCATCACCTGCAAGCAAAGGTGGTCAAACCCTGTACGATGGTAATACAGGACCGTCTACAAATGCAGGCGTTGCGGTGGGTTTGACTACCGCATATCTTCAATACAAGACGGTTTGTTATTTAGGTCAAACGCGGTGCGTCCAGCCACACTCTTTAAAATGCATAATCCTTTGGTAATGTATTTCATTCTGTTTGATGGGTCCTCCCGCTCCCTCCATTGCCCAGCAGTTCATCATGAGCCAAGAGCAGGAGGAGGCGGACGCGCCGGAGATCGTGTCGGAGTTCCCGGCGCCGCCCAAGTTCTTCACGCTGTACCTCGATGGCGTGGAGAGCGGACCGCCGCCGCCAGATCCCATGGAGCCCACCTACCACATGTTCGGCTCGCCCTACAGCACGCAGGACATCATACCGGACCTGCTGCCGCAAGAAGGCAAGAAGCTGTATCTGCCTACTGCCACCGCCGCCGACCACGGCGAGGGGAGTGTCACCAACGTGGACAGCAAGGCGCAGATGAAGAAGTACGGCCGCTGTATAGAGAGGCAGGAAGCAGGAGAGACGCTCTATGGCTCTGTGATGACTGACGTTTGGTGTGGCGCAGGATCAACCGGTCGCTCTTGGCGAACTTCGTGGAGCTCGTGGACGTGCTGATCAAGAAGCCTTCCATGTTCAAGTGCGCACACGGCTGACTATGGTCTGTTCATATCTTGACTGAACAGCAGGACTGATGTATGCGGATGTATGTGTCCATTGACTGCTCTGTCCTCCATAGTGAGAAGCTGGACGATGTGGAGCTGCTGTTCCTCAACATGCACAACCTCATCAATGCGTTCCGGCCGCATCAGGCGCGTGAGACAGTCATCCAGATGCTCAAGACTCAGATCCAGGAGCGGCGTGACGCCGCGCGCGACATCCGTCGGACCATCGACGAGTCGCGGCGTGCTGTGGAGCTGGTGCATGGCGAGCTGCACGAGTCCACGGACGACGCGGCAGCCAGCGGTGCCGCCGCTTCTTTAACTGTTGACGAAGACGTGAAGATGGAGGACGTGAACGGCGCAGGAGCTGCAGGTGCAGGAGGCCAGTCGAGCGTGCTTGGAGCGGCTGGTGCCTTGGTGCTGACCCCTGCGCAGAAGGAGCAGGCAGAGGTAGGAAGCCCTCGTTGTCATTCTCTTAGCATTCTGGTGTTGTGAGGTGATCGATGGGATGCCGCAGCAACTGATCGGGTGTCGTTGTGGATGATGAATGAATTGCCATGGCCAATAGAAGGCTCGTGAGGCACGACAGCTGCAGGAGCAGTTCTTCTCGGCATTGGAGACTGCGATGAACTGAGAGACGCAAGACCGAGTACAGTCCACAAACAGGAACAGGGCAAGATAGCTGGAGAGAGACCGGCAAGCCAACACGAACGATGAAGCCATCGGCCAGTGTTCACACGCACATTGCATGAGTAATTTAAGAAAAGGGCTGCGAAGAAAACACCACATGTCTGTGACTGGCAATGGCAAACGGAGGCGCCTGAGTGTGTAAGTCGTGGCATTCTCCACCAGATCGCCGATCTCTTCTTCTCCTCTGCTGCAAAGCACCGAGAGTTGCCAACGTCTACAGCTTCACGGGGGCATTAGGGAACAACGAGCTGCCGGGAGCAGACGGAAGAGCAGAAGGCAGAGGCGGACTTGGCGCTTCGTTCTCAGCCACTGTCGTCTCTCTCGGAGCAAATGGGACCGACGGGTTTGTGGCACTGCGTGTAAGGCGGTTGGCGCCGTTCGCGGGGCTGAATGAAGGGAGTTCGCATATCACAGCCACAAGGTGAGAGTCCGTATCATCAGTGAACAGTCATTCAAGCTGAAACGGTAGACACTCACCTGGCCATCGCGGCGTGGATGGCTTCGTACAACGGAGTGGCAGCCACTGGCGGCGGCTCGACACCGCCCAGTAGCTCCGCCACGGCGATCTGTCGCCCGTAGAACGCGCGATTGATGTCCGACCGCGAGAGGATCACCGAGCCTTCGAGGGAGATGCCTGCGAACAGCCCCTTCGAGTGCGAGTACGAGTAGCACGGCGCAATGTCCATTGAAGCGCTGGCTTCGAGCGCCCCCGAGGCAACGCGACCCACTGGTCCGGCCGAGACGCCGAGCTCCGCTCCGAGATTCACCTGTCCGGACGAACAGAAGGCCTCCACCGCGCGTTGCGTGTTGAGGATGATGACAAAGTCCGTGATCTCGCCGCCGATCTGCGCGCCCCAGCCCACGCCCGCCGTGCCGATCGCCGACGGCGCTGACCAACGTCCATCGGGCAGTCGGGCGACCACAAGCCCCGTGCCCATGCGCCCCGTGAACACGAAACCCATTTTGATGACCGTCAGGAACTGGCACAGCATTCAATAGGGAGTGCGTGAGTCAGGGGACGCTATCAATCGAGAACCTGATAATCAACGTAGCAAATGCAAGCAGATCAGTTCGTACGGCGATGCCCTTGGCGTGCGTGAGTAGTGGCAGCGGAATGGACTGGTCCTTGACGACGCCCTGGAAGGTGAAGTTCTTGACGCTGTATGTGGCCTTGCGGATCTCCTCGCGCAGTGTGAACGAGTACGGACTGTTGAAGAACCGCTGTGGTCCCGACTCCTTCACCTCGTTCTGTTGGACGGCATTGCTCATGGTCCCTCCTGCACAACAGTCACAACGATCAGCACAAGGACAGCGTCGACAACGATGGACGAAGAAGCGACGTACGCAACTCCTCCTGCTGCGGCGCGAGCTGCTCGTGGCAGGCGTCGCACACGCGCTGCGGGTTATGCGCGTTCACCGAGAGGTACTGGCGCTCCGGATTGGTCAGGATCTCCTCCTCGCGGATTAAGCTGCGCTGAGACGTGCACAGTTCGCACAGCACGTGGCCGCAGAAGCTGTCAACAGGCAGCCAGACATGATGGGATCATGAGTCTTTCGGACGCCAGCGCCACTGCAGAGAGAGGGCACAGGGATATACCGGCAGTGGTGCTTGCGACGCACCCAGTCGAACAGCAGCTGGCAGCCGAAGCACACGCTCACCTCGGCGTCCGGGATCCAGCGCACGGTCGTGGGCACTCCTGGCTGCGGCGGAGCGCTCTGTCGCATCATCTTTGAGAGTTGCGGGCTCGAGAGGAGACTGGCCGACTAACTGCGCAGACCGACCGACTGGATCGCTCGCGGATCCAAATCACTGGCTAACGGAGCGCGCTGGAAGCGGCGTCTGTCCGATACGACCTTGAAGATTTCTTCTTTGATTCTTCCAGTGATCTTGCCTCTGCGCTTTCAGGTTCCTAACTGGCAGTCGGTTTCAACTTAACAGTTGAGGTTCGATTCGATCGGTCCGTTATGAAGAACCTGCTTCAAGGTGATCGATCACCCGAGGATGAAGAGGAGTGCAGCAGCAAACGTGAGGATCGCTCTTCGTCTGCTTGGATGGAGATGCGTCACTGACGTGACACCCGCATACTGCACTTGTGCATAGCAACGCGCTTCGTCCTGCCCCTGCAAGAAGACGACGGAAAGCAGCAACTCCAAGCTACCAATGTCTGGCAGCACTGAAGCCATTGCCCCGCGCAGGGCCATCTCCACTTTGAGGGGGACATCGATGACTAAAATAATCAATATTACATGTATCTCTGCCTTCCGAATCTCCCCCTGCTGAACTAGTGCAGTGTCGAGCGCATCAGTCGAATTGATCGCTTCGGGATGAATTGGAAGCCAGAACCTAGCACACACTACACAAATAGCAAAGAAAATGGCGACGTCATCTCGTCGTCGGCCGGTTCGGGTGGCGGCGTTTCTGCTTCACGGGGATGCACGAGCATAGCAGACAGCTCTTGGAACAACGTGGAGGGGGGGGAATGGAGTCACCGAACGCGAGCCACGGGCCGAAGCAGACGGTTGGCGCGATGAAGACGCACGATGGGCATCGACGAGTCCCAACCAATCGGTCGCCGACCTCGTCTTCTGTCTAGCTTCGCCTGCTGTCCGTGGCGGCAGATGACTGCGATTCAAAGCCTTTACTGACCGACGTTGATCTTGGCGTGAGAGCAGTCGACGAGGGACTGATTGTGGTCGCGTAGCTGCCCAAGCCGATCAGCAGTTTCGCCGACTGGTGATCCGGGTGGTCGCCAGCGTGTGGCACATTTTGGCCACCGCCAGCCAAGTGTAGCAGCTTATGGACGGCTGTCAACGGGCATTTCATGTTCCAACGGGTTAGCGCTCGCACCACGGACCTACCGATATGCTTGCATTTGCCTATAAAACAGAGAGAACGGAATAAAAACGCACCGTTTTCGTCGGGAGACGTGCTACCCGTCACTATGCTGCTATGAGGGCGTTTCCGTCGAGTTGAAGCCTGCAGATCTTGCTCCACGTGCGAGCGCTGCTCGGAATCTTCACACACAACAGCGCACCAAGCATTTGAAACACGACGTCGTCACATCGTTGGGAGCCACCACCCAACAAGCCAAGCAGAGCTTTTCGACCAACCGTGGCGAGCGCTCTCCTCCCGAATGATCTGGAGCAGCGGGTCCGTCTTCGCTGCGCGTCCACCGCCCTCGCCGTTATGGTCTTGGCGTTCGGGCGGCGGCGGCGGTCGGTGACTCCTCCTCTCGCCACCATCGCCTTCCGGCTGCTGGTACGCGGTGCTCAATAGCGCCACCACGAACTTGTTGTGTAGATCTACCCCCAAGCGACTCGATAAGTCAGCAACCAGTCACTTCCAGTCACAACCGCAGCGAAAACGGAGTCACCTACGTTTATCTGGTCCCAGTAGCTCCTCCGCAAGCGCGTGGAACTCCTCGAGCGACAGCCGCGCCGCCAAATACAGCTGAAAGGCGGTCCAGTAGCGTTTCCAAGCGTCGCGGTGCCGCCGCTGGAGCCGGTGGAACAGCTGCAGCTTGAGCTTCTGCACCGCGGTCGGCGGCGGCGACGGGCCCACCTCGCCGCCCCCAGTAGCGGGCGTTCCGGCGGTAGCGGCGGCATCCGAGCGCTCCATCGTCTCCTTCGACCTCGGAAGCCAAGGATCGATCTGACCACTTTGGGTTGTCGACCCTCTGTCGCCCTTGAGCAAGGGCACAATAGAAACGCGATGCTTCTACCGACCGCGCCTTCTTTAACGTTCTTCTAACCTCAAGCTAGGAAGTTCAACCAGGCCCGAGACTGCCCAACATAGTGTGTCACACATCAGAACAGGTGACTTACCCACCACTGGCAGCATTGAGACGAGCACATCAGACGATGGAGCCGGCCTTGATGGAGGCGCGACTGCGCGCCTTCTACGCGCAGTACAACCCCGACAACAAACAGAACATGTGCGTGGTTCGATGCGCCTTGTCCTTCTTGTGGCTGCAGAGCTGGTCCCATCGTCACCAATGCAAGCTGGAGCGAGTTAGGCCAGTACTAACTGGAGCAACAACCTGCTCTCTTGCTGTCGTTTGTGGCTCGTGTTAGTGCTGAGATCGTTCGCAAATTCGCTGGTCGCGAGCGCCAATTATGCGCCAAGCTGCATAAGAAATACGGCGCCGCGCCAGATTTCACGTCGCCGAGCGATGATCGCGGGCAGACCGTGGAAACGAAGCCAGCACCAACTTCAGTATCGCCGAGTGTCTACCAACGGGACTTCCAGCCGTACCCGCTACCCACATCCAGCGGTGGCGCGTTGGACTTCCGATCTGCCCAGTTCGACGCGCTGCAAGCGCTTCATGCGTCGCGCAGTCGCTTGCGTCTGCCTGTTACGACGGCATACCCGCTCGACAACATTCAAAAGTGCCGTCATCTGGTAAGACCCAGCCAAACTGCCTGTTAGATGCGGGGCGTTGCTTTCTGCATTTGCACTGACCCGCTTTAGCTTCCAGAGTCGGACGCCAATCACCAGATGCTGCTCGTTCGCCCTCGAAAGGCACTGCTATCTACTACTGATGCCGACGCCGCGAAAATCGTGAAGAAACCCATTGCAACTGCGCCGTCGCTATTCGAACAGCTTGCTGGTATTGCTGTGGCGTCTGTGAGGGAAAATCGACGGTCCGCGGAGATGCTAACGTCTTGTTGGTGATAGATACGTACCTAGATGGCCCGTTCATGGTGCTGCGGCGCTGTTTCCTGGAACGGATCCGCGTGCTGGTGGTCGTGCGTCGCGTTAATAGCGTTCGCGGCACATGCATCGGCTTCCTCAAGGCGTTCGACAAGCACATGAACCTGGTGTTACTGGACGTTTCGCAAGAACACATTCCGCTCACGACCCACGAGCGGCTGCTGCGAGAGCTACGCGAGGGCAAACGCGTCTCCGGTAATGCCATCTTCTCCGCCGCAAACCCTCGACGCAATCGCCGTCTGTTCGCCGACGCCGGCGGCACCCAGCGTGATTACGCCAAGCAGCTCTTCATTCGCGGCGACAACGTCGTGTCTGTCAGTGCTGTTGTCGCCAGCTCTGCTAGTGGAGCTGACGTAGCCTCTGGGCGAGCGAGACGGCGTCCTTCAAGCTCGTAGCTCGATGAAGGTGCGGAAGTTCAAAAGCGTGTAAGATTTACTTGCTTACTTGCTTAGAGATAGAAATATAAGCCGTGCAATCAGAAGGTACCGGAGATCGAGGCGAGGCGAGGCGACGCCGGGCCAAGAACGGGGGAGTGCCGGGTCTTGAGTCGCTTGCTCTTAGAGGTCGTCCAGTTCGTCGTCTTCGTGGGCTTTCAGCATCTTGCGGTTGTAGGCCGTGGTGGCGAGCACAAGGCCCAGCATGGAGATGAAGCAGACGTAGGTGCCGAAGAAGAGCCAGAGCGCTGTGTTCGTGTCGTCCGTCTGCAGCACGGCATGCGTGCACAGTGCGAAGAGCGCGCCGGCGAGCGCGTAGACGCCCGCGAGGCACAGGGGGATCAGAAGCAGGTCCAGTCCGGAGTTGCCGCAGCACAACACGCGGTACTCCTGCCTCTTGGCTGCCGCCTTGTGCGGCTTCACGCTCACCACATCCACGTCGGAGGCGCACACGGGGGCTTCCTGCTGGGCTTCCTGCTTGGCTTCCGACATGGTTCTCTGCTGGCTGGAGTTGCTGGTGGCTGGTGCTCTGCGTGTGATTTGGCGTATTGTGGGGCAGGACGAGATGCGGGGGCGCGGCGCTTTGAGGAGTGGAGGCGGATGCGAAACTCCCGCGACCATCTCCAGACTCCACGAATAGATGAGCCAGGGAGTTGAAGCTGATGAAAAATCTGTGCAAAAGACGTGCAAAAGAGTCTATAATTTATCAGAGCAGGGTAAAACAGTTCCAGTTTGGTAACGAAAGGGTATTCAATGGGGAAAAATCAGAGATGAGGTAGAACTCGTTGAAGCCAAAGTGATGTGTATGTGTATGGTCAGCGACAACCAGCTTCCAGCTTCCTTTGTATCGGAGGTTGCTATTTTTGCAGGCGATGCCCGCTGGCCGTCATCCAGCGAACCAACGCCGGCGGAGCTCGTTCGCACTCCAATAAAGCCATGGAAGGCGTGGTGCTGGTGGAGATGTGTTCGGGGGCGCTGCACTACACCAAGTCCTTCTCGACAGCCTTCGACGAGCGGCACCCCAAGACCGACCGCCTCAATCTGGCCGCGCTCATCTTTGCGCTGCAGAACTTTGCCGGTACGTCGAAGCTTCTGCGACTCTGCTTTCTTGTGGCCTTAACAATGGGAATATGACTGTTCTGATCGACCTACTCCGTAGACAGTAGCATCCGACCGCCAGGGGGTGACGAGGAACTCGACGTCGTTGCGGAAAGCCAGTCATCGTCGAGTGTTGGCACGGGCATCGTCATGTTCGCCACGCCACAGGAGCGCATGGTGCTGGCCGCCACTCCTTCCAACCAGCTCCTCGTGGTGCGTAGCTATGAGATTAGCCATTTCTACCTCTGGGGGTACACTCGAGGCGAAACTTGACGCACGCTCCATGATACCAGGTGCTCTTTACGACGCCTGCGTTCGACGCGATTGAAGCCAAGTGCGTCTGTCGAATTGATTTCATCTCAATGCCTTAGTATCTAATTCTAATGCCTTGCTTATGCTGGATAGGTGGCTTGTTCGCCAGTTAGCACACAACTACGAGAAAGGGGAGAGCGCGGAAATGCGGCTCCTAGTTGCACTCAACCAAGTGGTAAAGCCTTTAGCTTTTCGATTATGTGCTATCTCCAACAGGAACACGTCGATAGTGACACTTTCTTCTTGCTTGACTGTGGCAGCCTCGCCGCTTTCGCGATGCCTTCTCCCGAACCGTAGACGAGAAGGCTGAGCACGAACTTATCGTTCTGGGCGAGAGGATTTTCGGTGCGTCGTCCGGCGGTGATGAAGGCGTGAAGCCTGCAGATCCTGGCGTCTTGTTCGTGTTTTTCCAGTACTCGGTGAGCCTGAATGCTTCACAGCCCGGCCCAAGTAGCGACGATGACGATGAGGCTGAAAGCGATGCTTATAGAGACAAAGGGGAAGGCGCCGAGCTTGACGACCGGGACAGCGAGTGCGGTCTGGCGATCAGAGCTGCGAATCCACCGCTGGCGCAGATCGCTAGTGGAGGGGGGCTCAACCATAGCCTTCGCAATATGATGGCATCCACCCGATCACTTCTGCCGCTGCCGTCGCACGTCAAAGCAGCAAGACAGCATGATACCAAACATAGAAAACCAAATAAGTTGTCGCGGCACCGAGCTCGGAATGCCGTCATGGACTACTCGGAGCCGCACGTGCTCCAACGGGTGATCGAGGTCAATCACACTGATGGGAAGGCGGCAATCATGGAGCCCCATCGGACTGGACCTGCCTTCGGCTTTGTCGATGTGCTCATTCCGTTCGTAGAGCTCGTCACGCCAGTGCTCGCCTCCGACACGACGATGCCTACTGCTGATATGCCCCATCAGCAAAAACGTTCCCAGCAACTCGAACAAATTGTATGGCGAAATGCGCCTAGTAGTGCACTCGAGGACTCAAGGGGAGGTGCAACTGCAGTCGCGAGGGACGTGGTGGCCTGGCGACAAGGACGCTGTTTGCTCTTTCACCCAATGACCGCGAGCTCCATCGGGCTTGAGAATGAACGACGCTTACGGATCCTGATCAGTGCTCTATTCGCCTTGTTGGAGCCATTGCTGAGAGCCAAGGCCATGGTGCAGGCTTGAGCTGTCGGCGTCACTGCTCCATCCACTTAGGCCTTCCAATTCCCGCACTAAAACAACTTTCCACTCGCCGTGATTCCTTCTTCTGTCTCGCTGATACCCGACAAAGTGACGCCAGCCGCCAGCCTTTCGAGTGAATCGGTATGTACCCCTCCCCCCCCCCTATTCTACGATCGGCGCCATGTTGTTGGCCGCAGCGACCTGCTCGATTTCGAGACAGAAGGCCACAAATTCCTCCTCGCTGATGCCGCGCGGATCCAGTGGCTCAAACTTGTTGAATGCGGTCATGAAAAGATCCTGCTGTAGCATGGGCTGAAGCGCCTTGGAGCCCACCACCAGCGCTCGAAGCTCATCCGCGATATCTAGTGCATTAGCCAAGGGAATGGCATTGGAAACGGAGTTGGCAGTGCTGTAGAGCGCTTGCAGGATCTCCGATACCTCCAACACGCCGTTGCCGTCGGTATCCAGGAGTGCGAACACACGTCGGATCGTGTGTTCCTCCTCGTGCTGCTCTTTTTGCTTAGCAACTTCATCGTGAGGCTGGGTCGTTGGTTGTTCACACGCCTTGATTTGAGGCTTACGTGGACCACGCTCTTCACTTACAGAGGTGAAAACGATCGCTGCCTGAAGGAGTCCATCAGTCATCAGACGGAGGTACATGTGCTCACAACGCGCAAGGAAATCCCCCCACGACAACTCGTTACTGCTGTCGCTCTCATTAGCTGGGTCGGTAGCAGCATCCGTGGAGGCATTGTCACTGGAGAGAGCAAAGAGATCTTCCAGACCACTGCGTTGCTTGAGCAAAAGTCGGAGCAGCGGTGAGGTCGTGGCCAGAGCGCGGATCTCTTTGTCACGCTGGAGCGCCCACCTCATCTCCCGCTGGTTCACTGTGCCACTTTCGTCCAAGTCCATGTGTGCGAACACCTGTGCGAGGATCTCTCGCTCTTCTCGCGGGAACTGGGCGTTTGGGTCTTCTTGAACATTTTCAACAGCTCGGTCAACTTTGTTGCCTCCTCTGCGGTCGCTGACATCCTGGTCTTGACAAGAAAGCGAAGAATCCCGGTTGTTCGGTATTTGTTGTTGATTCGCATCGGCTTCTGGGTATGTGGCGGTGGCTTTCGCTTTCGCTCTTGCCTTGGTTTTCGCCGCTTGACGAAGCTTTTGACCCTCCTTTGTGAGCTTGGGCTTGGGTTTCGCGAGTGACGGCAACTGGTTGAGTTTGCGGTGCGCGCCGCACAAGATCTCGCGAGTCGGACTCATCTACAATCACGCAATTAATCAGCAGCACGATCGACACAGTATCCATCGAGCAAGGAGCAGGTCAAACTGAGCCGTCTCTCACTCACTTCGTTCGGTATATAGGGAACTCCATTGAATCTCGCTGGAATATGCGGATCGGGTGTCTGTGAATCACCTCAACAGTAGCTATAGATTAGCGCTCCCCACGTCCAACAGAATAGCGATTTAACATCAGCAAGTAGTCGCGTATTACCTGAGAGCGGCGATAACTGATGGACGACGCCTGCAGTGCTTCACCCTCGGCTTCTCTGTCTTGTTCTTCGCATCCTTCATGGCGTGCATCTGATGGAAATGACACCGTGTCGTTGCTTCGCTTGTGTTGGGTCAAATCATTCGCACCAGTGTGATCCTTTTTGCTCAGAAGTGTCGCGGTCGCAGCACTATCGAAGCTGCAGTCAGAAGCAGCTTGTGTGATTTCAAAACGGCTACAGCGCATGCCCTTCGCATGCTGGTGGTGGACGGTCATAATCGAGCGAAGGCTATAGCGCAAGTCGCCGTGCTCCAGTCGCTGCCGTACCACCAAATCATCCAGTGGATACGCCGTTGTTGATTCTGAAGACGGTTTACGAGTGAGAACCAAGGGCTCTCGCCTCCGTTGCACTGATGATGGTACGTCTTCCTGACGTTGATGCTGTTTGGTGGGCCAAGTATACCCGAGTAGATCATCAACCGAGGTGCATTGCTGATAGAACCAGCGCAAATACCTTGCCTGTATGAGCTGCTCCTTCCCACCGCGCGCTGCAAGTTCTTCCGCAGCGTTGCGATCAGCTTCGGCTGCCCAAGCCGCATAGAGTGCCTGATCTCGCGCATTATTGCCAAATTTGTGGCTCGCTGCCTCTTCACAAGACATGGCAGCTCGTGCCGCGTCCTGCCGATACTCCTCGGCTTGGATGCCCCAAAAGCTGTCGTCGTGTTGGCATTGCTGCTCTTCTTCACGGGCCATCGTCATGCGAGCCTCGGCTTCTTCCAGCAACTCCTGCTGCTGCCCGGCGGCGTCTTCTGCTTCTTCCACAGTGTCCTCCGTGAATTCTAGGTATGGAGGCTGTTGTTGATAGTTGATGGCCACCTCGTCCCGTGGGGAATGGGTTGGGCTAGATCTTCGGTACAACTGCTCAGATCTGGCTGTGAGCTCTTCTTCTAGCTGCTGCTGCTTCAGCTTACGGGCATGAACGTCCAACCCCCAGAACCGGTCGCCGGCGTCAAGCTGCAGCAGTTCCTGCTCCACCATCTCACGACGACAGATCGCCTCGTTCTCGGCACCACCTTGTTCCTCAGTGTCTGTTTGTAGATCTACCCCGTAGTATTGCTGGGATTCTTGTACCGCTTGAAGCTGACTGCGTACGCTTCGACCGCGTGATAACGACTGGATTGCAATAGCGGCAGCCACTTCTCGATCCTTTGCTGATGAGACAAACGTATTAGGGGCTTCCCACCTTGTAGCACCAGTGTGCGAGCAGTAGTAATATTGCATCTGCTGTACTGGGTCGTACACTTCCAGCCACATCGACTCGTCGTCCAACCCGTGGAGGTCGCTCAACAGCGGGGCAACGGTATCCGTCTCGACTGCATCGTCCTTTAATACGAACTGGTCCTGGCTTTCCAGCGCGAGGTCATCGTCCTCGTCTTCTACCTGCTGCGATTGATTCTGCCGGATCTGCTTCATGAGGGAGACGCGAGCACGTGCCTGTCGTGAACGGGCGACAGACTGCAGCGAAATGATCGTGCTCTGGATGACGTCGCCCTCGCTGGACTGCATGATGGAAGACATTTCTGGTGGAGGTTCCCAGCGAATCTCGCCGGACCGCAGTGCATAGTAGTAGACAGCACCCAGCGCCGGATCATGCACCTCTAACCACTGATCTTCCTCGCCAAACTTGTCAACAATAGAACCAGGAGCGCAATCGCCTCCATATTCTTCGCCATCGATGCCGCTGTTAAGTAAATCCCGCTGCTCACTGATATCGGGCGATACGACAGTATCAACGAGCGTCTCCAGTACTCCATCAGGCTTCTCGACATCAGTCTCATCACTATTGCCAACATGAGAAGAACAAGAGTCCGCGGTTGCTTCCAACGGCTGCTCCTCGTAGTGGGCTTCGGCCATGTGCTCTACATTCTCAACGGGTGATTCATTGGCGTCTTGCTGGCTGGTTACCTCATAGCTGGCAATACGAGGAGAAGTGATTTCTCCGCTGGCATTCAGCGCTTGGTGTCTTGTGATGTAGTCAACTGTTTCGAAAGTCTCACTGACCTTTTGTTGACTGGCTTCCATTGTGGCGGGAGCGCGAGGAGAAGCCTTGATCTCGCTAGAATGGGGCTCTTGCTGTTCCACGATAGAGTCGTCAGCATTATACCTCGTCATTTGAGGTATTGCACTGCCGACTTCCTCGAAGCTGGGCTCCTCGGCGACATCCATCGCTGTCTGTTCCGTGGTCCAGATCAACATGTTAAATGCCTCCCAGACCTCTTGCTGGTCGATTTCATTTCCACCAGAAGCATGAGGAGTAGCCAAAACTTTATCCGGCCACTGCTGCTCGATTGGGCAGTCGGGGGAGGCTTCAGTACTGTGTGTCATTGTTTCAGGACTTTTGGCGTCTCGCTGTCCAGTCTCCTCCCACCTAGCGCTTCCTTCTGGCAGAAGCTCCTTGCTGGAATCTACTGCCAGTTGTTCCCCAGCGACGCCTTCAGAGGTGTCATTCGCTGTGGCACCAGCTTCAGTGACTTCTTGCTCACCTTCTTCTGCATAGTCAATATCATTGGGATGTGCAGGATCCTCACAAAGAACGGAATCTGCTCTCCACTCACCATCCTGCCCTCCTTGGTGCAAATTGGCTGTGGGCCAGGAGGTTGCACCCGACAAGGCGTCGGTATCGTATGCCTCGCCATTATCGTCGGTGCTCACCGCCCAGGACGACGTGTCCGCTTCCGCCTTCTGGTCTTCCGCCGCCAGTACTTGGACATTCTCCAGCGGCTGTTGATACTGATCCCAAGCGAACGGCTGGGAGTCTAACAGCTCCTGACTCGGATCCTCCTCCATCAGCATTCGACGGGAACAGGAGGGCGACGATAAACGCCGTAGATGCCGCGCGATGCTGGGCTGTGTGTGTGCTCGTGACCCTTCAAGATTTCTTCAAGTGTCCCACATGATGTTCCAGATTTTAATGTGGAACGAAAGACCCACAACTGTCCCCTGGATGATCCCAGATCTCGGCAGCGAGAGGCGGAGATGCGGCTTCCTCCTATGGCCATCAATTGCACCCGTGACCCAGCGAGATGTACGACAGCCTGGTCTTCGCTTTAGCGCGCATGGCGCTCCTGTCTTCGAGCAACAAGGATCATTCTTTGAACCATGGCTGGAGCACAGAGCTGGGGAACTTCAACGTACTTCGGCGCGCTGATTGGTGAATGCAAAACATTTCTGTTCGTTGATTGGTGGAAATGAAAGCTGCGTGTTGGGGCCAACTTGAAGTCAACATGATGATGGGGAAATAACGACAGCACACCACGCGACCTTCCAGCCCTGTTTTAAGTGTAACGAACATCGGCCACACGATAAACCTGCAATTTATAATCAAGATAGAGCTCTTCCCGTTATCAAAGGATCACGCTTCCTAAGTTTATGGCTAATTAGCGACCGCTACGCGCTGATATCCACGTTCGTGATATCAAATGGCGGCATAGGTTTGATCAATACGTCTTTACGTCCTGGATAACGTCCGCGCCACCGTGCTTGAGCTTGCTCACTCTTGCTTTTCCCAGCGACTGACTACCAATCCAGTCCCAACTTCCTCGATGAAGGAGCAGGAGATCAAGACGATGAAGCTGTATCGCCATCTTGACCGCATCGACCGGCGACTGAAGGAGCTGGGCTACACCAACCAGGAGATCGCGGTGGATCCAGAGGAGCTGGGGACGCTGGACTCGATGCACTTCTTCGGCGACGAGCCCATCTGCCGTATCGTGGAGCTACTGGCCGAGGCCCCAGGCGACGAATGCCGAAAGAAGGTGCTGGATATCGGCACGGGCTTCGGTGGCACGGCCCGCTTGCTGGCACACCGCAGCGGTTGTACCGTGCACGCATTGGAGCTGCAGCCAGATCTGAGCGCAGCAGGTAGTGCGTTGACTCGTCGCTGCGGACTATCAGACCGCATCACCCACTTAAACGGGGACTTCATGGAACTGCCTGTGGCGGCTGGTGAGTACGACACTGTGGTGGGGCTCTTGTGTTTCCTGCACATTGGCAATTGGCGCGAGCTGTTCCAGCGCTGCTTCGACAGTCTCAAACCCGGGGGGCTGTTGTACGTGGACGACTTCTTCCAGCGCGGCCAGGAGCTCACCACCGACGACAAACGCACGCTGAAGGAGGATATCTACTGCTCTGATCTGCTCAATGAAGATGAGATCCTAGCTACACTGGCCAATTGTGGCTTTGAGAAAGCTGATTTCCAGGATGTGACGCCCAAGTGGCAGCCATACCTCGCAGATCGTGCGGCACAGTATCACGCAAACTTAGCGACGCACATCGAGCACGATGGCGAGGCGGCGGCACGAGGTCTTGACCATTTCTACACGAGCGTGGCGCGCATCTTCTGCGCTGGAAACGTCGGTGGCTTTACTCTGATCGTGCGGAAGCCACTCTGAACTATCATGTGTTGTTATTTTCTTTGATGTCCTTCAACAGTATTGAACCTTCTTGCATTTCGCTCCCTCGCTGACCCTTTCGTTCTTGACTTACATGATACTCGTCACACTTTCCTCCTTGATCAAGGCCTTCATGTCCATCAGCTCTTGTTCCGCTTCGCTTCTGCTCTGCTTCCGTTCGTCCTCCTGCTCATTCGGCAGTGTGAAGGCCTTCAGCAGCGCCAGCGCGTTCTTGGGCTGGTCCAGCGGCACCATGTGGCCAGCCTCGTACACCTGTTGGAACGAGAACGGTCCCACCTGGCGCAGCTTGCCGGCCTTCTTGCCATCCACGAGCCAGTCCCTGTCCTCGGCGGCTGCAAATTCCTCGTGTTTGCTCCAAGGCAACGCCAGCGTCCAGGCCTTGCAGCCCATCCAGTTCACGATGAAGTCCGCGTCGCCGGCGTACACGAGCCCTCGGATGCCCGCCTCTAGCATAGGCGGCACGAGCTGCTGGAAATTCTTCATCCAGTCGAAACTGAAGCCCGCGTGCACTTCCATGTTGCAGCTCTGCCACTTGGCGCTCTTGGGGCTCACGTGCAGCTTCTTGATGGTGCTTTCCAGCCGCAGGAACTTCTCCACGTGCGAGAAGTCGTAGCACATGGGCGGGTGCTCGCACTTGGAGCGAACGTCGTACACGTTCAGTCCGGAGGCCGCGTACGGAGCCACGAGCGCCGCATTGCAGAACGTTTGCGCGGCCAGACACGCGACCTTGTTGGTCTGGCAGCTCGAGATCATCGCGATGCAAGGCGTCACTGCGGCCTTCATGGCCAAATACACCGGATACGCCACGGCCTTGACGCCGTACGTGTTGTTGTACGCCATGTTGGGGTAGTACTTGTACTGCACCTCCGGATCCGTGAGTCCATTGCCAATGCCGAAGCCCTGCAGATTGATGTGCA
>MBAC02002347.1:0-14660 GCA_001712635.2 Nothophytophthora sp. Chile5 | reverse complement strand
TGGCCTCCCTCGCTTTACAGACGATGTTACTTATACAAATCACCATCAGTCGATAGAAATGAGCAATCCTGTCACTTTCGTAGAAATGTCCATACCACTGCATGGCATTATCGAAAACGCAAAATCCACGAAAAACGCGCTGAAAAAAGCGGAAAGTATTGAGTTAAATGAATTTTGTACCCGTTTACACATGGGGTCCTCCGTCAAACAATATTGATTGGCGAAGTAACAAACAATCAAGGTTACGGTTTTTGAGGTAGCGAAATTAACATTTTAGCGACAAATTCGAGGTGGAGAAAATAACAATCTTGAAGTCTAAATCTGTCAATTTAGAGTCTAAATTACCCTGTCTGAGAAGTATGTCCTATTTCACACACCAAAAATATTTGCGGCTCACCTGTATTTAACTTCTGCTGGCCATTATAAGAACGTCGCTGGACGCGGCCGCGAAACTATTAAACGGCGCCGTGTAGTCGGTGGAATGCACGAGTGTTGCCTTCTGGATGAGATTCTTCGGCTTGTCAAAGACTCCTTGATCGCGTCGTACCCCATGTTGAGATCAATTGCCATAATGAAGACGAAACGGGTGACGCGGCGGAATATCTCATTGGTTTTTGGCAGTGGACAGAGCTGCCGAGGGACTCTTGATACCTCGGCAGATGAGACTGAGACCTTCCAACAGGGTGATCTAGCGCTTCGTGGCTGCGAACAGGCTGTGCAGTGTGGGACATAGCTTTCCATGATACGGTTTCAGCGGAGGCTTGGTAGGAATCTTGTATGGTTCACCTTCCCAAGAGCCGCTGGAGATGGAAGTCACATACTTGCTAAAAAGACTCAGTAGGCCGAATTGTTTCATGATGGAGAGCTGTGCTGGGATACGGTCCTCCAAGGGCTTCGGCTTGTAGCCAAAACCCAGTGTCCCCAGTAGTTGGGCCTCAGCACTTGCAATGCTGCTAGTGGGCTTCGAAGTGGCACTTGTCATCAAGGATTGCATCTACTCTTCCGTGGTGTGTCAAGCAGTCGACGTAATCGAGGCCATTACACTATTCCAAGTAATCCGGCCCAATTATGGACTTCCGTCCATAATTAATCCAAGGTACGCGTTCAGATCACGCCCGATGATCGTACCGAACAGGAGTCTATTAACAACAGCACACGTCCATTTCACCTTGTGGTTCTCGCCGAACACTGTGAGCTGCAGATCCAGCGGGGTGACGCGAGGTGACCATGGAGAAGACGGAAGCTCGCCTTGTCGCCAGAGATCTGAGCCAGCTACTGCTTTCCAGCGCAGTGGTGTCGATGAGAGCCTTGTTTGCGCCGGTATCAATTAAGGCAGACAGAGAAAGGGCGACTGTAGGCATTGCCTTTCAAACAAACGATGGTCTCGCTCTCTTGCATTGACGATTCCTCGGGATTGCGTTGCTCAGATTCCACCATGAACGCTTCATCAGCGTCCTGTTGTTCGCAGTAGTTGAACTCGGTGCCGCTCTTCTTCTGGTAATTGCATTCCTCATTTGAGGTAGATGCCGTGTGGTGGTGGCTGCACCACTTTCCAGTTGAAGGCTTTGCGCTTTTGTTGGTCGCTCGAACGACTTGAGTCACATTAACCGCTCAATAATGTCCCCGGAGCTGAAGGTTTTGACGTGCGCCTTCACGCGGTCGGAGTCTTGGTCTTTCGCGCTGACGAAAACGTAGTGCATCAAGTTGACATGGTCAGACCGAAGGCTACTTGCCATGTTAGAACCGTGGGGCAGGTCATGCATGGATTTGGATATTCAAAATGCCATGCCTCTCCAGTTGGATGAAGAACCTGTCGGGGGTGAGGTAAATTGTGAACTGGGGTGAATGAACTGGCTTATCCCTATGTTTCGGACTAACTCGAGCACTCGAACACAGAGGGCTTCCCCATGAAGGTGTTGATGGTCTGCTCTGAGTAGTGGCCGACAGAAAGTGCCAGCGGACAGCTTGAACTTGGAATTGCAGTTGAAGGCGCAGGCTGGCTACAACGGAGTCGCGAAGTGAAGCTGTGTTGAAGTCCAGGGAGTACAGTAGGCAACTTGATAGGACAGGTACTCTTGGCTCGCTGGTGCATTGTGTGCTGCTTCAGGGGAAATAGTCCGACGTGTCTCAAGAAATCATGACGGACGGCCTGCGGGTCGAGGTGGTGGAGCCATGCTCACTCTGTCCCAAGCTGAAGGTGCTTGTTGGCGACACGGACGAGGAGCAAGTGCTCGACTTCCGTGGGAACGACATGTACCTCACTAAGGACACCGCTTTCCTGGCCGCAATCCGGGACGAAGACTGTGCCCAGTGCGAGTACAAGGAGTCCATCAGCTCGTACACGCTTATCGCTGGCCACACACCAAGCAAGCATAGTTAGTAACTTGCCTGCTATATTTCTAACTGATATCAGCTGCAGCGCGACGTTAAATGAACTGTAGCAGATATTTTTGGTTCTTGAAGCGACGCGATGGACGTATCCACACTTTGCAGTTCTCCCCAAATGGTGCGGAAGGCGTCGCGTTTGGCGCCGGCTACGCGCTCGGTGGAGGAGGTCGTGCTCAACCGCCTGGCAAACGGCGAGTCGGGTGGCCAAACCGCGACGGGGACGACTGCCCGCTCCATATCTGCGCTTGCAACAGCTAACAGCACCAAACCGGCCAGAACCGCAGGAGTCGCTGCACGTTCGTCGCATCTTTCCCTGCACTTTTACCAGCATTTGATCAGCTCTCGCGTTGATGTGTCGTATTACTCCGTCTGGCTTCCTCTGAATAATGCACCGTAGGCCCATTAAACCGAACTCGCACGGGCGCTTCCGTCTCGACGGCGCCGGCCAGGTCAGTCTCAGCGTCTTCTTCCACACCCGCATTGACAATAGGAGAGACCCAAGTGGCGCCCATGTCCCAGGAGCACATGCGTCAAATGGCCGCCGAGATCGCCAGCTTGGACCAACGGTTGCAGAGAGTGGCAACAGGCATTTCGGCTCCAATTAACGACCTGAAGCAGCGAATGGGGGCTGCAGCTTTGACTACTGAAGAGGAGAAGCGCACCGCCCACCAGCAGGGGATTGAGCGATACTTACAACAGAGCATGCAGGAGGTCTACGGGACAGTTGGGGGCTTAAAGCGATCAGATCCAACACTGAACTCGTCCTCGGTGAACCCAAAGGCAGGGGCTCACATGACCCACAGCGTGCGGGAGCTGCGCTCGACTGTCCGACGACTGGACAAGGTCTTCCATGAAGTGGCGTCAGGAGATAAGAAGCGCCACATCGCAGCTACGAAGATCGCCATGCTGTGTCGCTCCTTCGTGGTGCGTCGGCGGTTTCTGAAGCTACAGAGCGCACTTGGCGGATGGCGCGCTCGCAAATGCTCGCTCTTCCTCATGTACGCGGAGCAATTCGCCGCGCGCGAAGAGTTCTTGAACAAGCATATCGAGACTATGCACGATCAGCGGGTCCGCGCGTTGCTGCGTCGTGTACTGGCGGAGATCCGTGACGTCGTGCTCATGAACTTGCCGCTGCGTGTATCGCGTCTCGAGGAGACGGAGCGTCGCTTCCGTCACAAGCAGAGCACGTTGCTGAAGCTGGTGGTTCTGCCCTGGAAGGCCACGGCCTTGGGTCCACGCAGTCGGAAGAAAGCGGCCGCAGATGCCAGAGCTCGCCATTACGCAGCTCGCCAGCGGCTTGAAGCCATGGAGCGCTTTAACGTCATCACCAAGGAAATGGTGCATGAAGAGTTCATCAAGGACAACATCCGCCGGATCCGTGCGAAACATCCGGCGCATGTGCTCAAGCAGTTCTTCCACCTGATGGTAAACGTCGTCTTCCTGCCTATGAAGAAGAACATGCAGATTGCAGTGACCTTCGAGCGACGTCGTGCTCTCAAACGCGTGATGGATGCGTGGGTGCCGCTCTTCCGTGCGGCCCAGATCGATAAGGCCATCGCCAGTGTGACGGAGCGCCGCACGCTCGTGCGATACGACCAGCACTTCAACTTACGCAAGATCGACGCTCACTACAAGCGTGCATGCATGCTCAAGCATCTGCGAGCTTGGGCCAAGTACGGCCAGCTCATCCACCGAGTTCGTCGACTCTTCGAAGGCAGCACGAAGGACACACTCACGTGGTTTGTGAAGCGCTGGAGCGTTCGTGCGCAGTACCAACGCGCGCTTAGAGCCAACGCCGTGGAGGAATGGAACGCGTACTCGCGCCGCATCTTCCAGATCCCGTTCCGTCGCTGGTATGTGTTTATGGCCCACAAACGCGCCTCTCGCGCGGCCAAGGAGAGCATTTGCGTGGCCTACGAGCGGCGCCAGCGACGACACATCAAGTACAATTTCTTCCGCCTTTGGAAGCACCAAGTGCTCTTCGGCCACATCGAGAGCATCCACTCGAAGGTCCATTTGCTGCGCAGTCTGGAGGATCAGAAGCGCATGTGTCTCGGCCTGGAAGCCAACGCGGCGCTCTACCGCGACAACATCGCGGCACTGCAGGCCTCGATCGTGCAGCTCGAGGACAAGCTCATGGAGAAGCAACAGGAGCTCGCGCAGTTCCTGGAATCCATGCAAGCCACCCGTTTCGGGATCCACATGGCCGAGCAGAGCATCGCTCGGATGCAGGGCATGCTGGAGGCCGTGCGGGTCGTGCACCCAGGCACCGTCGAGAGCGTCGAGAACACGTACAAGGACAACCCGCTGCTCTCGAAGGACCTCAAGGACGTTATTGCTCTGCACGCCAAGAAGCGTCAAGAGCTGCTGACCAAAATCGAGCTGGACGAGACCGAACTTGAAGTGCAGAACGCGTCTAGCAAAGGAGCCGCCGGCTCTCGAGAGGACCAGATGCTGCTGCATCGAGTCAAGTGGGTACTCTCTCGTATAGACCTCGGCATGGTGGACCCGGCGGGCAAGCAACAGGACGCGATGCTAGTCCGCGGCGGTCACGTCGCGTCCTTGGAGCCGATGAGTCAGCTCTGTGCGCTGTTCGAGTTCATCCGAAGCGGAGATACCAAGGCGCTCGCACCAGAGAACAAGCCGGACAGTCGAGAGCAGGCGCTGCAAAACAGCAGAAGCGGCCCAGCGACTGGCAATAATGGTTCCGAGGAGCGTCTCGTGCGCTGCGGCGATGTCGTGAGCGGTTCCAACACGTGGCACACGTTCCTGGAGACGCTGGCGATCAAATTCGTGCCGGAGAAAATGCTGTCAGTGAAGGAACGTCTCGTGCGTCGCGCCACCGAAATGGACGCTGAGGTCGCAGACATCAAAGCCAACCCACAGCTCCACCATCTCTACCGATATGCAGATCGAAAAACGTGAAGCTAGCACACAAACGGATTCCCCCTTCAGCTTAACAAAAAGGAAGCGAGCGAAGGGAAGCACTCCTCGAAAGTGAGGAAGGACCCAGCTATCCGTCTCCAGCCTTGTTCCTTTCTAACCCTCTTGCCACTGCGGCTGCCTAAGCAAACAGCAAACCAAGTCCCTTTGAGCTTGAGAGACGGACGGGCTGTCGACCTACTCGTCCTGGTGGATCTTGGCGGCCAGGAAGAGCTTCTGGAAAGACTTGCCGGCGTAACGGTTGATGTGCTCGCAGTACGTGTTCATCTGCTTGGTGATAAGCAGCGACTCGAGACGCGAGGGCTGGTTCACCGACTTAAAGAAGTTCGGGTCCTCCTCGGGCACGGGCTCTTCGCCGTTCTCACGCCGACTCTTGTTCTCCTCGCGCTGTCTATTCTGCCACTGCTGGTAGGCCATGCGCTGTTTTGATAATGCGCGCTCGTAGCCCTGGAATTTGTAGTGCTCCTGCGCCAGCTCATCGGCCCAGAGCGTCATGTTCTTCAGACTGTTCTCCAGGTAGGCGTTGGTGGCCAGGTCCAGCCGCTCGAAGCTGTTAGTCGCCACGCTCTCGTTGGCGTGCGCCGTCTCCTGCAGCCAGCACGTGATCACGTCCGAGTTGTGGATCTTGATGGGCAGCTCCTCCACCACCGTGGCGGAGCGGATGTCCGCCTTGGCGAAGCTCTCCTTGGTGAACGAGCCGGCCTTGTACGTCTCGCAGAAGCTCTTGGTCAGACGCACGGCGCGCAGACTCAGCGAGCCCTTGGCCGTCTCGGCCGAGTCGTACACGATGCAGATGGCGTTGGGCCCCAGCGTCTTCTGGTACTGGTACTGGTGCTCCATGAAGGACGCCGTGCAGAACGTGCCCATCACCACGGACTGGTACCAGCCCACCTTGTTGTTGTCCATACCCACCTCGCGCAGACTCTTCATCATCTCCAGCTGGTACTCGTCCGAGCCCTTCTTGCGCTCGCTGTTGGGCGGCGACGGGAAGCTGTTGGTCACCTCCAGCACCGTGTCATTATCCATGCCAAGAAGAGACCCGGCCACGCTGCCGGGCAAACTCTCGTGGCAGTGCTTGATGATCTGCAGCAGCGCCACGCCCTCCAGCTCCACGCTCTCCACGGGCGTCACACCCTCAAAGATGTCGATCGCTTCCGCCGACTCCGGAGCCGGACCAAGCGCCGCGCTGCCGACCGCAGCAGCAGAGGCAGCAGCAGGAGCAGCAGCACCACCCGTAGTCGCGGGCTTCGCGCGCGAAGGCGTCGTCTCCATACCCCACGCCATTATTGCTCCCCTTAAGTCCTTCCTTTGCTTGCTTGGCTCCCGCTTCCGCTCGTTATCTTGCCAACCCCCTTCGTTTCCACGGTGACTGGCTGCGCCGGTCAACACCCTTTTTAACCAATCAACAATTCACACTTTCAATTATCCACGAATCGTATTCCCCAATGCTTGATAAATAGTGAATTTACAGCGAATCATATGCTACGCAAAGGATGACGACGACGGGATTGGTGGAAATGGGGGACTGGAGCTGGCGGTCAACTTGGTTGGTGACCGAGAGCCTGGTTGGCCATCAAGGGGCACAGGCGCGTCGACCTGCATCCCGCCACAAGCAAAGCAAGCCTGCATCGAGCCGTGCTTCCGTCCGCCTCACCTACTTCCTCAGTGGAGCGCCAGCCATGCCCAAGTCCAAGAGACAACGCTCCAAGCCGCTCACGCAGGCCAACAAGAAGGGCAACGAGCTGAAGCAGAGCGTGGTGGAAGCTGTGCGCAATGCCGTGGACACGTACGCGTCGGCGTTCGCCTTCTCGTTCCAGAACATGCGCACCAACCACTTTAAGGAGGTGCGCATGGACTTCAAGGACAGCCGCTTCTTCATGGGCAAGAACAAGGTCATGAAGCTGGCGCTGGGTCGCTCCAAGGAGGAAGAGTACGCCGACGACCTCTTCCGTCTGTCCAACGACGTGAGCGGCAACTCGGGGCTGCTGTTCACCAACAAGCCGCACGACGAGGTGCTGGCGTACTTTGCCAAGCTTTCGGTCAGCGATTACCCGCGCTCGGGCTTTGTGGCCACGGAAGTTGTGACAATCCCGGAGGGTCCGCTGCCGCAGTTCATCGGCAGCATGGTGGAGTCCCTCCGCGGTCTGGGATTGCCTGTGGATCTGAAGAAGGGCGTGGTGGTGCTCAGCCAGGATTACACCATCTGCAAAGTCGGCCAGACGCTGACCCCCGAGCAGGCCAAGCTGCTCGTGCACTTTGATCGCAAGATGGCCGAGTTCAAGCTCGTCATTCTCAGCGTTTGGTCCAAGGGCGCGTACCAGCGCCTGGCCGCCGAGGACGCCGCCACCACTGGCGATGACAGCCCTGAAGACGAGGATATGTAAAGAAGAGAAATCAGCGTCTCACTTCAGTTCCCAGCTTCTTCTTTTTTGTATTTGCATCTAATAGCATTTTGGCTTTGTTTCGTATGAGGCTTCGTTCTCGTTTCTGCCGGAAAATGGAGAACCGATTGATTGGCATTCCGTACGAAGAGAAGAAAGCAAACCGGCGAGTTCTTACAACTTGGTGAGCTGGCTGTCGTTCTTGCCGTTGCCAAACTTCTCGACGCTGTGCCGAAGCTGCAGGATGACGGCTCCGGTGTCGACGGCCTTAAACACGGAGCTGCCTGCCACGATCATGTTGGCGCCGGCCTTGGCAGCCGCGTCAATAGTGGAGGGGCCCAGACCACCATCCACCTCGATGTCCAGCGTCGGGTACTTCTCGCGGAAGGTGGCCACCTTGGGCATCATGTCCTCCATGAAGCTCTGGCCGCCGAAGCCCGGCTCCACAGTCATGACCAGCACCATGTCCACCAGCTCCACATACGGGAAGGCCGCCTCAGCGCTGGTGCCAGGCTTGACGGCCAGTCCGACTTTCATGCCGGCGTCGCGGATCTGCTGGATGAGCGCCAGCGGGTCCTGCGTCGCTTCGAGATGGAAGGTGAACTGATCGCCACCGGCCGCCGCGATGTCCGGCACCCACTGCTCCGGCTTGGACACCATCATGTGGCAGTCGAAGAATGCCTTGGTGTGCGGCCGCAACGACTTGATGACCGGCGGGCCCCACGAAATGTTGGGCACGAAGTGGCCGTCCATCACGTCCAGGTGCAGATAGTCCGCCCCCGCCGCCACCACCTTGAGCGCCTCGTCCTTCAGACAGGACAGGTCCGACGCCAGCAGCGAAGGGCCGATCTTACACGCGCAGCTGTGACACATTACGCTGGCTTGCTCTCGTTGTTTCTTGTTGCTTCCGCTTGGAGATTGCCCCCTTTGGAACCGGTCGTCTCCTTCGAAGGAAGAGCGTCATTGTGCTTGGGACACAGGCAGTGATGGTGATTACGGATTTCGCAACGAAAATAGACACTAAAAGATTCGAATTATGCCGAAGCGACCATTTAGAAACAAATATTTTCTGTACTAGATCTAGATAAATATTACATTACAGACTAAGCCCTACATGTTTCAATACGGTGCATAATAGCCTACTGAATTGACAAATTTATATAACTGCTAAAATGTTGGTTTGCGATTGGTAGAAATGCTGATGAAAGCATTGATTGGCGGACCCGTTGAGCGCACGATGAGCGGCCAGCTGCGAAAGAGCAAGACAAAGCAGGCGGACGACAGGCAAGCGTTCGCGAGTCGACTGGAGATGGCGTCCACGCAGCAGATCGCGGACCTCGGGCGCAAGATCTTCCAGCGTCTGCCGCAGCGCAACATCGCGTCGGGCAACAAGGTGATCAGCAAGCAGCTCAAGGGCGAGAAGGTGGCGTCGTGGTTCACCAAGCCTCTGATCAAGCGCCTCGGCGGCGACGACCCGAACTTCGAGATCCTGAACCAGGAGCGCATCGGCAAGATTGACCAGATGAAGCGGCGGGGCAAGTCCACCCCCAAGAAGGGGTCAGGCAAGCGTTCCAAGAAGTAGAGCAGCAGTCAAGTCACTGAAAACCGCAGGTCCGTTCGGGTTCCTGCGTTGCAGGGTTCTTTCCTGCTGCTGGGGCATCGACGTGGACCTCGTCATGGAGCCTTCACTCGTCTTGTGTAGAACTGCCGTCATCGGTATAGCAAGAGAAAGCAAGTGTTTCCTCCCACTCTACAATCTCCTCAGTGTCCATGCAGCTTTTGCAAAGTCTGACGAATCATCCGACATATTGGAGGAGTGGCGAGCAGATGCCTCATTCCTGGAACAAAATGGCAGTACTACAGCGATTGATAGTGCTGTTAGCAAGTCTTGGAAGCGCGGTATCAGCATAATGCGAAGGCAAGGGAGAAATGCGTGCATGCATCATGCATCCACGCGCTTCCACGGCTCCACCTTCGTCCCCAACAAATGTATACATGTATACACGTGGTTTGGTGTCGGCGCGCTTAATTCGTTTCATTAGGTTCGTATACTTAAGTACGGTGTACCGCAACTGTACCACTTCTCGCTTGACCAATCGATCGATTTTGGGCTGCAACAGCCTCTTGCCATTCAAAAGTGCAAGGAACAGCACGCACATCTCGCGACAGACGCCGCAAGTGACAGCAACCAGCCCAGCACCATGGCGTCTAACGGCCAGGCAGTGCAGTCCATGAACAAGAAGAAGGTGAAGCTTCTGCGGAAGAAGCGCGCGGAGGTTCACAACCAGAAGAAGGTGGCGTCGCTGCAGAAGGGCAAGCGCACCGTGCTGCGCAAGCACCGCCCGTCCAAGAAGAAACAGCAGAAGGACTCGAAGCGCCACCGCATCTACGTGGACGCGGAGAAGGCCAAGATGCTGAAAAGTGGGCTCATCACCCAGGAAGACATCGACAAAATGGAAGCCGATAATGCAGACGAGGACGCCAACGGCGACGACGCAGCGGCCGGCAGCATGGAGGACGACAACTGACTGGGTAAACGTATAGATTAGAGAAACTAGCTCCAGCTCTTCTTGCGTGTCGTTATATATTGCTTTCCCGCTTCCACTGCAGCAGCGTTGTATCGAAGCTACTCACACCTTTCCGAGCGTACTTTGATAACTACGCAACTTGATGAATTGTAGGAGTGCATGCGTTGCCTTCAGCAGCTACGCAAGTGTCTTGACCATCACATACCCCTCGTACAGAGGGTTGAACCAGAATGCAGTGGTGTCGACGTGTTGGAAGCCGAAGGAGTCGTAGAAGTCAAGCGCCGACTTGCGTGCGTGCGATGCAACGAGCATCAAGCTGGTGAAGCGGTTCGCCGTTGACCACTGCACCAGGTGAGTCATCAATCGACGCCCAATGCCCAGTCGCTGGTAGCTAGGATGGACAGACACGCGGCGGACCTCGCCTTGAGTCTTCGTTTTCGCCTCCAATGCGATCATGCCGACGATCTTGCTCTCCCCGTCGCCATCTTCAAGCGTCGCCACCCAGAAGTTGCCGCCGGGAGCCACGTACGTGCCGTCGATATCCGACAGGTCCGTCTTGAGGCTTTTGCGCACGTACTCGACCCAGCGATAATCCATTGCGGGGTCAGTGGAATATAACATCACCCCACGCTCGAATATTGCAGCGACTTGAGGCAAGTCTGCATCCTGGAACTGCCGGATGCGGATAGGCGTGTCTTGGGTCAGCGAGGTCGACGAGGGAGCCATGAGTCGATCGCGGTTGGATGTTGTTTGCTTGGCCCGAGGAATAATCAGAAATGACATGAAAGCACGAGGACGCAGCGAAGTGGCTGGTTGTGATAGTCATCACCGTGCAGACGCGGCGAAGCGTAGTTGCATGCAACGTTATGCAAGGAGGCAGCAACAAGTCAACCAGCGTCCAGACAACTACCTTTGATATTGTATGTCACGTATAACAAAGCCATCACGCCAGCGTCGATCTAATCAAAAAGTTGAGATGAGGAGAAACGAAACGGTGTCAGTAGCCATTTCAGCAAACAGGTTCAAGGAACTCAGACCCATGGTTTTTTGGCGGGCTTTGCGGTCGTTCAAAGCAAAAAGCGCGGCAACAATTTCGCCGCCAAAATGCTTGGACGCGCCACTGCGTCTCTTTATCAACGGAAATGTTGCGTGGAGTCAATAGGATTCCTATTTATCTGGTTTACTATACGCCTATACCTCGCGCGGCCGTCTCTCCGTGGCTAATACAATACATGTTGGACGCTTCCTTCCTTGCTTCAGTCTTGGCTTCCCAAGGCTGCGTCTCTTCTTGCTCATAAAATACTTCCATGTCGCCTCTCAGGAACAACACGCTTGGTTTCATAGGCACGGATGAAGACATCAGGCCTAATGGACCCGAACTCATGCTGACCGAGGGTATGCTGGCGCACACTCAGCGTTCTCTGGACGATCTCCGTCAGCGCCCGGCAGATCATCGAACGATGGGAGCAGAGGCCCAACCCGCACGGGATGCACCGGTCGTGTCCGGTTGATCTTCGGTGGTTCATTCACCAGACGCCTGCGAGCACGCACAAAGAGGAGGCAGGCCGAGAGAATGAAGAGACGGCGTCAGCTACTTCAACCGCTGCGTCTTCAACGTCATTGCCAAGCGCAAGCAAGGCCCGCCCACACATAAAGACATGCTGTACGCGTGTCCAGGACTCACCTGATCTGCTTCGGAGGAGTCTTTATGCCCTGCGCAGTCTTCTCGCAGCGGTCACCCGTGGGCTTTGGTTGGTCGAGCATCTCCACAGCGCAAGGTCGTTCTTATCGGACGGAAGCTTCTCGTTCCTTTTTCGAGAGTGACCGTCCGAGACAGCAACAGCGGCAATAGGTACGACCACTCAAATGCGAACTTAACGTTTCTACAGGCGAAGCATGTCGTCTTTCCGTGCGTCCATGCTTACCGAGATCTTTTCCAGCGACTTGCATTCGCACGGAGCCATATGTATGTCCATCACTCGCCCCCAGGTTTGGCCGCAGCTCGGATCCGAGAAGTTCTCTGTTTTCTCTGCTTCGTGATGCTGGCAGGTTTCAGATGGCGCAGAAATTGTCATCCCAAGTAAGCAGGCCCAGCTGGAAGCTGGTCAAATCCGAAGAAGAAATATTGGGGCCTGCGGCTGCAATTTACGAATTGCCGACATAGGAGCAACTTTCGCTCTCCAAGCCGGCGCTGGGCTGTAATTGCAAGTAAATCCTCATCTGCGATGTTGAAGTTGAAGTTGCAAATCTCGGGCTCAAGTTGAGTCTCAAATGCTTTCGCCGATTCGACCTTTCGGTATCTGTCTGCCGCACAGAGAGATGGGTCTCATTGCACTCCTCCTTCACTCAACTCATGGGTATATTGACGTTAGCCGGACCATAGTTCCGCTCCCCCTGCATTGATACAGATTCTCCAATACCGAGAGGTGAGATCGACCATCGAAGCGGTGGTCACTTCCACTGCTACCTAGGCTCGACGGAATTTACTCAGCTCGACGGAATTTACTCAGAAGGTTGTCCAGTTCTTCCGAGCTCATGTTTTCTTTCACCCTACAGCAACGACAACATACCATGAGCCCCAGGACTCGGCAACACAATACCAACACAAGCAAACGTACCAGGCCAAAGTCGCGGTGGGGATGAAATCCGTGAACGGCAGCAGTTCTTCCACGAAGGCCACATACTTAGCGTGTGGAGATGACTCCGAATACAGCGTGTCCACCATTTTCGCAGACACGGGTGCCCATAGTACATCTGCCAACTCGCCCAATCCAGGCACCACGAACGTGGCGTTCCCCAGGAAATCAATGGCCAAGCTGGCCACCAGTTTGCGCGACGGGTTTGCCAGGACGTATTCCTTTGCGCGAGCGGACAGCACCGACGGCGACATCGTCTTCTCGCCGGGTGTGCCTTCGAACAGCAGCAGTTGGCCCTGGGGACTGCGCAGGAAGTGCTGGCAGGCACTCTTCACTCGCTCCGAGCGCACCAACTTGACCGTTACGACCGTCGAGATCACTGAAAACACCACGATCAGCGACGTCGCAACGCCCACCACGAACCAGATGGGGGAGCCCATAACGCCCACGAGCACAGTCAGCGGTACCCAGACGGGGGATGTAGCCACGATACCGATGATACAGCCGGCGATCGGAGGCAACAGTCCAAGCACTGCCTTGTTCTTGTGGAGAGACAGCTGTCAGCCGGTGTAGCCATTTCACACGAAAAACTATACGTTAACGCATTGATCTTCAAGATGCCAGTCAGTCAGGAATCCAAGCAGAACGAACCTGATGGGCGACGCCGCTCGCCCGGTTCTTCATCGTGATCGCGTGCGAGATGAGCGCACGGGGTCGACGATCCGTTATCACAGAGATGGAAATCTCCAGCTCCCACAGAATCTGCCCAAACCATCGGACAAGTGGTCAGTTCTCAGCTGTACCAATGAGAAACGTCAGATCGAAGCTCTGTGCTTACGTCTTTGTGGAGCACGGGCTGCGTCCAGTGGATCGCGCCGTCTGCGAGCACGGGAATGCAATCGCGCAGCTTCAGCGCGTGGGTTGCGACCAACTCGTCCCCATCGCGCAGGTTGAACGTGACGTGGCGGTTCAATACCGAGTGCTCGTTCTCCTCTGCGCCTTCTTCCAAGTCGGACGGCGGCACCGAGATCTTACAGGGTAGCGACAGTTCTGGACGCTCGTCCGAGTCCGTAGCAGACGGCGAAGGCAGAAACACAGTCACAGTCGTGGCCAGCGGCGCGCGCGGGTCCTCCGTCTGCTTCTTCAGATGCTTCGCCTGCCAAACCACCTCGGCATCTTGCAGCGTGATCTC
The DNA here is from genome assembly GCA_001712635.2 of Nothophytophthora sp. Chile5. Lineage (NCBI taxonomy): Eukaryota > Oomycota > Peronosporomycetes > Peronosporales > Peronosporaceae > Nothophytophthora > Nothophytophthora sp. Chile5. The sequence goes on along the minus strand of MBAC02002347.1, from coordinate 592 downwards.
CATGGCGACCGTTAGTCCGCAGTCGGTCGGTGCTTCTTTGCGTTGCGTCCTGGTTGTTCTCTCGCTCGTTCCATGAATGATTCTTCAGAAAACGGATTAGGTCCAATTTGGGCAATTGTCAATTTGGGTAAAACCTCACCCTGGTTGCGTCAGACAAGTTGAGACAGAAAAATCCAACTCTTCGTTGGCAAGACTAGGTTTAAACATCGGCGGTGTGTGGGATGCGGAGATTAATCGAAATCTCCATCAGCGTTGGAGCACCAACGAGGTAAAACTGTGTATGTGCTCTCCGACTCGTTGTGGACTGACTATTGCGCTGTGTGTCGTTCTGAAGCCTGCATCAGCTCGTCCAGACGCGGGGGGTACGCGAACGTGTAGGTTGGGGCTGCAGCGGTGTAAGTCAAAGGTAGGGATTGTTGGTCGTCGTGTATTGAGGAGTGGCAGTCTAGTTCGCTTACCTTCTTCGTGCCTTTGCACCGCGTCCAGTCGTCTCGGGAGTGGCGGCCGAATCCATCGGCTGGCCGTGCTTAGTTGTGTGGTCCACGCCACACAGCACTTCCAACACTCCTCCTCGGTCGCCTACGTCAAGTTG
>MBAC02002346.1:0-34595 GCA_001712635.2 Nothophytophthora sp. Chile5 | reverse complement strand
ATCATGAATGTTGGTCACTGACCGCCTGCCCGCCACGTGTATTGTGTACACTTCCGGCCCGCAGGGCGTATAGCGATATCCGCCTAGCTGTATACAGCCTCCGTATACAGTCTCTGTGACCACACATTAAGTAACCCAGTTACGTTTGGGTCATTGACCGTGTAACCCCGTTACACCAGCAATGAAGGAGGTCGCGCGGAACTGGGCGGCCCAAGGTCTGAATCCTAAACGCATCTGGGATGCGCTCCTTCAACGCTTCAACCTCGACGAAGCCAGCATGCCTGCCCTACCCACCGTGCAGCGCTTCGTGTACTACCATGTGACCGATCGACTTGGCGGCAGCGATCTCCTCAGTGTTCTTCGGTCGAAGATTCAAGACACGCATTTACGGGCCAAGAAGAGGAGGCGAGTCCATTTACGTTCACCTGGCGCACAGATGGTGAAGGCCAGCCTCTGGTGGGCAACGGCAGCGACGTCGATCCATTTGTCCTTGGAATCAGCACCAAAAAGCTGCTCAGGCAGGCTGATCGAGATCCAGCGTTTTTCATCCTCCACCTGGACGCTACCTACAAACTCACGCAGGCTGTAATCGTTGTTGGTCGGTCCGATCGGGTGATGCACATCCACCCATTGGCGATCTTCATCGTGTCGCAGCAGCAACAGCCTCAATACACAGAGGTGTTGGCGCTATTGCGGAGGACGTATACCGCAATCACCGGCAATCCGCTCCGCGTCCAGTTCGTTATGGGTGATGCTGATGCTGCCCAGTAGAACGCGGTGCAAGAAGTGTTTGGATCTGACACGGACCTCCGTTTCCTGATGTGCTACTTCCACGTGGCCAAGAAAGTGTACGAGAAGACGCGATCGCTGATGCCACGCGTTGCCGCGTTTGTTATGGCGGACATTTACGACCTGCACTTCGCTGTGAGCGAGTTGCAGTTTCACGGAAAGTTGGTGGAAGTTCAAGCGAAGTGAGCTCAATGGCCGCAGCTGGCGACGTTATCAGCCTACTTCACCAAGGTGTGGTTAAATCAAAGGGTGTGGTGCTGGCAATGCTTCCACACACCTAGCGGTTTTGCCACCACAAACAATCCGTGCGAGACGTACAACGCTGCAATTAAACGGGATGTTACGTTGCGGCGGAAGCTCAAGGTTGGTGCGCTGATCGACCAAGTTCCGAAGCTCTGTCAGAGCGAAAGAGTGCGGGCTAGACCGTTCGCGGTCGATCCTTCGCCAGATGCGCGCCTCGTTCGTCGCGCCAAGGCAATGCAGCGGGAGGGTCTGCTGCTGGAGCGACCTGATGCACGCGCCAGCATTGCTTTTCTGCTCGAAGGAGAGATTTCCGACGACGAGGTCGACGTCGTGCGCGTTACAAGCCACCAGTGTGCGCGCGTATTCGAAGAGGTGCCGTTGAAGACATGCTCATTACGGCGCAGCTTACACGACTGACGGCTGAAATGGAGAGGCGTGGAATGCCTACGAATGGCTGGGCTGTGAGCGTAGTCTCCCGTCCTTGCCCCTGCCGCTTCTGGCTCAAGTTCGGGTGCTGCGTTCATGTACGTTTTGCTCTGACTGTGTGTGGCAACATGGACTTAAGCGAGCGCGAGACACTGGTGCACCGCGGCGGGCGGAGACGACAGAGAGAACCAACGAGATCACAGCCAGCTGGACGTCCCAGGAATACCGGCCAAGCTCTGGCATTGGATTAAGTCGTCTTGGTTGACTAGATCTGAAGCTGTTATCCTAATAGGTTAAATATCAATTAAGGTAACTTCAACACGCGCCCTTTCGTGATATCAAGTGAACTATTGTGAGCTTCAATATTGATACCAGCCACAGAGTTATTTTGGCTGTTCCGTAAATTGTTATATAAATCCTAGTATGAGATATAGAACCTCCCGGAAGTGTGCCACGGCGGCATTGGAATTCAGAACGTTCATGAGGACTCGAGGACATGAGGACGCGACGATTTGGTTATGATAAGGTTTATTGCCTAATCTTGATCTCGTCCTTGACCAGCATTTATCTCATTTATATAGGAATACAATTGTTAATTCCAGTTCATTTTCGATTGTTCTACTTATGTCTACCCTCCCAGACACACCTCCACCTCGCGCGGTCACTACGGCGGACGAAGTTCCAGTGGCAACAAGCATGAAGATACTGCCAAGCATCAAACCTTTCTTCAACTACTACCTCTCTGTCCTGAAAGCCAACAAGGTGAAACGCAGAATCGACAAGGCCACCGCACGTTACCTGCACCAGTGCGCAATAATTGCGCCGGTTGATTTCCAGGATTGGGGCGGCGCTGTTCAGCGAGTCCTGCTTGCTGTAGACTGCATCAAGACCACCAAGTCGGCGCTTGCAGCGGTACTCGCTAACCCGGACCATGGCGAGGTCGAGTGGGTCCTCCCGGCGGGGTAGACCAAAAAGGGCTGCCCACGTACTATCTGAAGAGGATCCTCGCCTCCAAGAAGGAGAAGAACGGCAAGGTCCTCTACCTTACCGACTGGGAACCCACGTGGGAGCCTATCAGCAACCTGCCGATGGCTGAAGTGCGCAAATTCCAGAAGAAACGGCGGCGTCTGAACGAGAAGGCGTACATTGAGACTGAAGCTGCGTCAAGCAATTAGATTTCCGATCTCATTAAGTGAATCAATAAACAGCAATTGATTCGTTGCTTGCTTCCATCCCCTTCTTCAACTCGACCCGGTACAAGAAGCCACCCAAGGTGCTGCATCTTTCAACTCGGACGGTACAGAAAGATAGAGAAGCAAACAGCGAATCATTTGCTGGCAATGCTCACATCTATATTACAGCAATACAACACGCATAATACTAGAACACATCAACGCAATAAGTGCTTAGACCAGCCACTCAAAACCGAAGTCATAGAGAACGATATTGAACAAAATATGAGGAACATACCTTATTGAAGCACGTTGTGCGGTCTCCGGGCCCGTGGCAGCACGCCACGGGCTGCCTGCGCCGCCTCCGTGCTCGTGTCGCCGCCTCCGGGTCGCTTCCTGGCCACCTCCGTGTTAATATCACCGTCTACGGGCTAATATCACCGTCTCCATGGCCGTGACATGCCGCCACAGGCCGCCAGCGTCTGTGTTTGTGTCGCCGTCTGGAAAAGGTTGTGCAACTATTTTGGTGAATGTTCCTGGCCTTTGGTTGGACGTGGGAGAGGGGGGAGAGTGGAGTTTTTTAGAACCCAACAACTCTCCATAATGATCAGCAAAACTAAACCTAACCATTGAAAGCCTTGTATTATGTCTCGTTTACCACAACCCTATATCCTATTTTTGTACACTCAGAGACGCTCTTCTCTGCTCTGAGTGCTGGCGATGGTTTGGTGTGATGGCCATCGAAACCACAGGTGTTTTTGGTATTTCCTCCCCCAGTCTCTGCCCTCTGCCTCACCGAGTTGACGCCAGGAGGGGATTGATACCCCGGTCGCCTAGACCTAGCTCCAGCGCCCAGCGGTGCGTTGAGACCCAGAAAAAGGCTTGACACTCCGGTCTCCGGGAATCTCGTTGGCGTTCATGGATTTACGTTGCATCTAGCCATCGTGTTCCGCCCTAGTCAGGCCCTGTGTCATACGACTGCCCCGACCAGGTGTCTCGCAGATGCCTCTGGTCGAAGTCTTTTAGGCTGCGTTTGCGGCCGATGTTTGGCCCTCATAAATTAACCATTGCGGCCGTGGTCTGGCCCTTATATACTGCCTGTTGTGGCCCTAGTCAGGCCTTCATAAAACGACTGCTGTTTGTTGCATATATATTGTATTGTTTGAACTGTATTTGGTTTGCCCCGGTGACGGCTGAGACCGAGCGAAGGCGACAGCAGACCTAGTGTTGCCCTGTTCGTTGCTCTGATCCCGAGCCCAAGGGATTGCTTAAGCGTACTGACCCACGATCTAAGATCCACACTTTTCGACGCGCGTCACTACAATTATCCAGGAGGTGCAAGCTGTGAAACGAGCACAATCGACGAATCGTCTCCCATTTCCAACGGGGTAGGGAACTCCTAAAATCCAACCAATCACGTGATTTCATTTTTTCCAGTCACATAGGTGTAGGGTAGTTTGCATCCCGCCCACCACCCGCGCCACATCGGAAACGATGGCGCAAGTGGCAGTCAAGAAGCGCTGAGAGGCGGTGAGGGTTAAGAAGGCGACGGCGGAGGAGGAGGCACTCTCCAAGAAAGCTGCGGGCAAGGAACGCCGTAAGGTCCCCGAGATGACGAAAGCGATGATAACTGTTGTGGAATCGGCTGAAACGGATGTATCGTCCGAGAAAGAATCCGCCAAGGGGTCCAAGCATCACCGGGGGGCAAACCTGGATTGTAACGGGGCGTTCCCCGTTACAAAAGTAGGTGAGAAGTTGCTGGGTGCAACTTGGCAGTCTGTGATTGGACAGTTGCCTGCATATTTTAGGATTTTAGCCAATTAACTGGATCCCCCTCTATGGGTGGCTCGCAGCTAAGTGCACGCTAAGTTCGGTCTTTTGCGGGTCGGACTTCATAACAAACAGAGTCAATTTGGCTTCAAAACCCACATATCTTCGGCAGCGGCCCGAAGACCCTCGCTTCCTCAACCCTCGTGATAGTCTACGTAACGGCAGCAATAGTCCCGCTACATGGATGGCCCAGGCTCAAAGAAGCCCCCGGAGCGATACTGCGTGTTTCGAACTAATCGTTGCGGTCCAATTTGTGGGAGAGATATGTTTCAGTCTAATTTTAAGAGACGTTATCTCATTGAGCACGCAAAAGACGGTCCCTCAAGCATGAGCGATGCTGAGGCAGAGTTCTGCGTCAAGGCTACGGAGACTTCAAAACTACGCTTCTATCGTTTGATTCCTGACAAAACGACTGTGAAAATCGGTAAAATGGTAATGAAGCAGAGCAAGACAGTGCAGGAGATCCTCGATACGAACCGGGTGATTCTAGAAGAGCTCTGCACTCTCGCGCGTTCTAAACCTTTAATAAACGTTTGACCTTCCGTTCATGTTGATGCAAATTGTGGAAACCGTAACAATGATGCAAACCACCGAGGCAATGTAGCAAAATGTAAACAGAAAGCGATGTGTGGCGAACTTCTAGTGTTTGGTTGTAAAACGGCAATGAAAACGTTGCAAAGAAGAGTGAATGGAAACCAATTGCACATGTTTTAGTCCTCCACGCTGAAAATTTACGTGTGGTGAAGCGGGCACGGCGGAACTGCGACGAAGTGCGCAACTGGGGCGACGAAGGCGAAGCGGGGCGACAAAATGCAATTGGCCGCGGCCGTAGTCGCCGTGGGAAAAGGAGAATCCCGCCGGACCTTTGGAGCATCACTGGCGATGGAGGATGACGGTATACCAGTATACCGTGCGGTCCCGGGATACCGGGTTACGCGGGCGAGGCGGCATGGTTACGGCCAGCGTACTCCAGCTCGAGCGTAACCCAGGTCGAGCATCGGAGGCTGAGCGTCGAGGGTCGAAGGTCGAGCGCCGGAGGTCGAGCGCCGGAGGTCGAGGGTTGAAGCTCGGGGAAGGGAGGTCCATCTTGGCACGTGCGATATTCCAGAATATTCTGGCAAGGTAAGGTCATCAATGATGAGTAGCCAAGAAGGTCGCCATGTCGTGGGGTACATGGGCAAGTGATAGGCAAATAACTCAGTCACAAATATACCTGGAACACAAGTGGTCTTCTCGCTGCGCTCTCGCCCCTCTTCGATTCCGCACCGCACCTCGCGGTTCTGAGGTGGTGTCACGTCGCGGGTGTTTTTAGTGGTCTCACCCCCCACCCGTGTCTGAAAGGAAGGCACGTTAAACGCAAAGTCCCGCGAGGGCATCGGTCAAAGTTAAGTCCCGCAAGGGCAAACGGTCAAGGTAAAGTCCCGCGAGGGCAAACGGTCAAGGCTACCTCCGGTTGGAGAAGAGACTACACGCGCTCAGGCGTCGTGCTTCGGTCTATAAACCCCCCAGGACGACCGCGTGAAGAATTTCCGCGCGGACGTCGACAGCCCCAAGGTACCACGCAAGACACGCGCACCGCCCTCGGAATTACGCTGGCAAAGTTCCGGGCAACAACTCGCCCACGGTTGCAAACCCTTAGGGCAGAAGCTTGTGTGTTGACCGAGCGCCCAAATCTTGGACGCCCGCTCCACCACACTTTCAACCCCAAAGCACGTCCCCTTAGGCCAGGAACAGGACCGAACCAAGTTCGGTCAAAGCGATATGATATCGCTTAGCACTTCCTATGTGCTTTGTGCTCTGTGACGGCCCCGTCACAGTTCACGACTCATGAATGATGTTGGCGAGGGGGGAGTAACGATCCGGAGCAAGCGCGTCTGAAAGCTCGCCTTATTCACGGTCTATCATATCGTCCAGTAGATATCTAAAAAATCGTAATGTATCACACAGTTCATTACAAACAATTGTCATTATTTGCAACATCCTCACACGGTTTTGCAACATCGTAATTTTTAACCGTATAGTGCCAAATTGCTACATATTGCACTCACCTCGTCAGAGTGTAGAGCTACCCCCCTTGAGCCCACCCATCCCACCTCTTCACGACCTACAAGTTCCACACGCGGCGCCGAGATCTCTTCGGCAGCAACCAGGTCAGCGTTGAGCGCGGTGCCTTCGAGGCCCTGCATTCCGTCGCGAACCGTAGAGCTGTATTTGATTTGCAGCTCTGTATTTTCTGTTCTGCTTTCAGAATTTGACGAGATAACCAACTGGAATGTGCGACGGCGCAATTGGCCGGACAGAACAGAGATTACTGTCAGAATTTATCTCTCAAATAATTAAGGCTGGCTATTGGCTCAGATCTGATGGCTGAGGTCTCCAGATTTGAGCCAATAGTCAGCCTTAATCGGCAAGAATGAAAACCCTATCCTCCCGGTTGGCTTTCCATATAAAATTCAACAGGATGTTAATTATCCGCCCACACGTTTCCAACGCCTACCCCTGCACTCAAAGAGGATCTTGCACAGGTCGATCGATTCAACAGTCGACATTGGTTTGGCCCTCAAGTGGTGTTGACCACATCAGATTCTCCCACCTCAATATCATCCTGACAAAACGTGCCCTATCATCAGTCAACAAGTCAACGTGAAGTGAGCCGAGGCGAGGATAAACGGGTCGGCAAGTGCAAGTTCCACTTCATACCAATTACCAAAACGTGCGTGTCTCCCGGTTTTTCGGACTGCGACGCCACCGTGAAAGGGCACTCACGCACCACCGATCTTGCCGGTTTTGTCATTCTGCACTTTGCACCCACCTCCCTGCGGAAACTGGAGGGCGGGCGAGGGGGGAGCTGCGAATCATTTGCTGAGTTTCCTGTTTGAAAGGCAAGTGAAGAAGCGAGCAAGGGAGTTGGGTTGAAGAATCCTTTTGATGGGGGCGCAGACGTCACGTGACGCGGGCGCCACCAGCGCGGAGGAGAAGGGCGAGATGCAGGACGAGCGGTCGGTGGCGCGCGCCTGGCGCGTAGGGGTTCCTTTCACGCTGCTCCACGACGAGAGCTTCGTGGTGGAGAAGTACCAAGAGCTGGTGGCGGCGGGGCGGTCCTCTTTAGCTGATGGCGGGCGTTCGAAGGGGGTGGAGCGGGCGGAGACCACGGTCTCCGGCATGGACGAGGCGCCGCTGGATGAGATGCAGCATGCGGCGGACATGGCCCGGATCAAGTTGTTTGCGCAGCCGCGACGCGGGGACGACAGCGACAACTCAGCGGCTGGTACGTCGTCGAGTGGGTTCAGATCCACTGCCCAGCCGAATTCCAGCTCGACTGTGACGGCCTCAGCGTCTTCGGAGAGGGAGAACTCGCCAAGCGCGCTGGCGGGGATGGTGGGGAACACGCTTTCGCGCGAAGCGCCCGAGAGCGTGGCTGACGAGAGGCTGCGCGTGCAGCGCATGGAGCTGATCCAGGCGTATTTTGAGCAGATTGCAGCGCGCATGAAGCGTGAACAACGTTTGGCGGTGGAAGAAACGTCGACGGATGCGAGTGTCGCAGCTGCCGGAAGCGATTCGAGCGCTGTGGCTTCTGAAGCAGTCGCTAGAGCGTCGTTGAACCACGGAAGGACACTCTTGTTAGGCGTCACGCCGGCGAGTGTCTTCTCGGTCGGCTCGTTCCGCATGCAGCTGGAAATGCTGCGCGAATTCCGCGTCTTGAGTCCGCGATTGTTTGAGAATGGAACGCTGGCGATCGTGGAGACGTTGCTGGACAGCCCGGCATTTGCGCTGCGTGATGTGGCGCCGAACTCGCCTGAAGACGTGTTGCTGGAAGATGCCCGCCGCTTTTGCCAGAGTATTTTGAAATCTGAGCATGAAGGGCAGACGCTTCCAAACGCGCAGCGACAGCTAATGCTTCTGTTGCTACTAGCGCTCGGAGTGAGCAGTGGGCGGATCAGTTTGCTCCTCGAATTCGTTGATGGACTGCTTTGCGCGCCACCTGAAAGCCTTGTTGCCAACGATGCGGAAGGGATGAGCTTGCAAGGCCATCCATTTACGTCGTGGGTGGACGTGTTCGTGCAACGAATGCTGTCGTATCGGATTGATTTCGCCTTGGGGACGTTCGAGAAAAGTGCCTATGGGAAATTAATATGTGTGAAGACACTCCCCAGAGAGGGTGAGAACGCTACGGAAGAAGTTGTGGAGAAGGAAGACGCGAGCGCTAGCCTAGCGTTGGCTTCCGTGGCCACGGATGGTAGTTTTGCCTACACGTGGAGCTTGTCGAAGGGTCTCGCGAAGGTCGGAACAGGTCTCAACTTCACGATTGCAGGTCGAGTATATGCTGAGGTCCCTGCGAGCCAATATTCGCGCATTCTTAACGACAAGCGTACCCTTCGGAAGTTGGTGTATGGCTTTGGAGACGGGACGAAAGACGTGTCCGACATCGCGAGAAGGGAGATGGCGAGGCGTGAGAGTGAGCCCGAGTCGCCAAAACTGACGGTGCGTGAACTTTTTGCTGCTAGTAATGAGTTGGGAATGGTGGCAGAACCCAGGTTGCTGGTTTCGTTTTGCGTCGGAGAAGTCCAAGATGTTTGCGTTTTTGAAGATGGAGACAAGCTTGAGTTGCCTTTGCCGCGCTTGGATGGTGAGCAACTTCTCGCAGGAGCTGGATTGAAAGTTTGTCGAGCGTGGTACGGTGATTTGGAGGTTCTTAGCGATGTAGCACTTTCGGAGCTGCGTGATCAAGTGGGGGTGGTGTCGACGAACGGAACGGAGGACAGTGAAGTCGGAGTTACGTACACACAGGAGTTACTGGAGCAGCTTATCACGTTGTCCAGCATTCCATTGGACAAAATATCTGATTCGAAGCGTATGATGGTGATATTCGCGGGTGGTGATGGAATTGGAGCACAACTCCTGAACGAGGGCGATCGGTTTACGGGCGTTGAAGACAGAAGCCAAGATTCGTATTTCTCGAGTTTGGTTTTCTGCGGCGATTCCTTGTATCTCAACTTGGTATATCCAGAGAGAGACCTGAGTGGGATGCTAACTGATGGAACTATTCGAGCGCGACGGTCCCGTCAGCTGATCCGGATAGCTCCTCAAGACTTGGGCGTTCTGGAGGTCCTGCCGATAGAACCTACTTCATCGCCTGGTGGTACTGCATCTCCTGCTACCGCTTGTGTGACTCCACTGTGCACATATCTCTCGGAAGGACGACTGATCTACGAGATCGACATGGGCTCGGATCAAGTTGAAGTGGCTGTGTTTGCAACTAAGGCAAGTCCAGCTGGGGGGAAACGCCTCAATTTCATACGGTCATTCGCGTTGGACTTGAAGTCAGTTCAGTGTACCGAGCTTCTATCGTGTCTGGTCAACATTCGTGGCATGAAGGTGAGTGGAGGCAAGCTGGAATTCCATGTGCCATCGTTTTACACGAATGGTACTTCGATTGGGATGCTGCTCGCGGATGCCAGCTCATCGAAGGATTCTTCGTCCAAGAAACGTGTGCACTGCGTGCTGTTTGATTGCGAAAGCGGGCAGCCCAAGGCAAGCTCCGACGGTGAAAAAAGTGGGAGCTGTTTGGAACGCTTTCTACCACAAACGTCAGCGTGCTTCGATGCGCGAAACAATTTGCTTTGGCTGTTTGATGCTTCCAAGGGAGTGCTGCAGTCGTACCAGAACACTGGGAAGCGGATTTCTCTTAACGAGAACAACATTCCTGTTGACACCATTATCGGACACGTTACTGGTCAGATCGCAGAAAAAACGCAGCCAAACTTCGCGGAAATGACAGGTCTCACTCTGCTGGCCTTCATGTACAAAAATGCTGACGCAAGTGATCCGAGTGATGCACACGTTCCTGTGGATGACGCTGGGGAACGAAACGATGGCGTAGCAACGATCCCGTTCGCCATTGATATTGAGGTCGCCACTTTCCAGCGGCTTCTGGGCTTCACGACCAAGTATGTCATCCTCTTCCAGGCAAACGAAGCGTCTACCCTTCAAGCGTACCTCCTTCAAGCGTGCCTCGGGCTCCTGAACACGAACCTGGAGCGACTACTCACCTCTGCCGATGGGACCCAGAAGCAGGACGCGATCGCTCTTTTGCGAGCTGGGCTTGCATCTCCGTTGAATACCTTGTTGCACCTTTCCAGCAAGGAGAACGGCGGCACAGAGCAGGAACCGCAAGTCCAGGAGTCTCCTAGCTCAGCAGTGGAGGCTGACCAGAGAAGTCGTGCCCAGGTTGCATCTGTCGCGCTGAATCTGTACACAACGTCGATCCATATTTTCCACGCGGATGTGAGCAAGCAGTTCGCGCATATTCTCAAGTATTTGGAGCTGTGGCAACAAGGAAAGGCGACAGCGATGGAGCTGAAGATCATGTCGCGACTTCTTTCCCATGTGTGCACACGTGTGGATGCGATTCACCAGTCGATGTTGGCATCTGATGAAACACTCCATCAGTTTTTGAAACTGATCGAGTTCGCGATCGGGGTTCAACAACGAGAGCTTCGACGTGTTTGCTTGGATTCAAGTGGCGATGCCGATGGCGGTGCCGCAGCGCCACGCCTGCCACACCATGATGACGCCTCTTCTGAACTGATCTCGCTGGTGAACGCAATCACTCAAGCTATTTTCGGAGCTCTTGCCATCGCAAACAAATCCCAGGCTCAAAGGGCGCTTGATGTTGCGCTTTCAGTGTTCGGCGCTGTTGGGGATGCATGCGCGAGTATATGCAGTGGCTTGGCCGAGCAAGTGAAGCAGCAAGGATGCCAGGAGCGCTGGATGCAGATTGAGAAAGTGCTCAAAGATGGATTTGTCGGGATATTGACGCCAATGATACTTTCTTGCGGGGTCACGTTCTTGAGAGGGACGGAGAACGTTGTGACGATGCTGTGGGCAAACTCAAGGGCCAAGTCTGAGCTCGATAAGCGCGGTGCAAGTTCAAGTGAGGAAGACGCGTCTTCGGTCACACGGTCACGCTTTTTCCAGTTTCTTCAAGAGAATACGTCGAAGATGCAGAAGTTCATGACGGCTTTGAACGTTCTCGTCTCAATGATTGACGAGGCGAAAAGAGAACACACGGTGGAGAATGTGTCAATGGTGACGAAGAGCGAAACAATGGAGTCCTCCCACGAATATGAGAACAACATGGATGCGCTCGAGGAGCTTCAAGTCCCTGGGGCCAGTCGGATGGTGATTGCGTTTGATCCCAGAACGCGGACGGAGGTCAACTACGATTATGTGACTTTCTACAAAGACAAGAGCAAAAGTGAGTATTATGGGAGTCAGTACTACTCGGGGCGAGACACGGAGCAGAACTGGCCGGGTGTTGGTGAAAACTCGCCGCTGATTATCGAAAGTGATCACTGTTACGTGTATTTCCACACGGATGGCTCCAATACAGACTGGGGATACAAGTTCACGGCGACTGTGGAGATTTTGGAGAGGACGAAGACGCTGCAGCAGCACTGGCTTGTGTTTCTGCTTGAGAACGTGGTCCACCTCCTGGATGAAAGCATCAAGCTGTTTGTTGACGGGGGCCTCTTTGCACCCATCGAGGACGTGGAGGTCCTGAACGAACGGGTTTTACAGAGCGACCTGCTGAAAAGTGGAGTGTGTCCCGAAGAAAGCAAGAATGCGAAGGTTCTTCAACTCCTGCAAGACTTTGTAAATCCTCCGGAGTCCTCAGATGCGGAGAGCGTCATCAATGCGTTGTTGGAGCAGTCGAGCGCATCTCTGAAAGGCGTGGGTGTTTCGCGGTCGTCGTCGTTCAAGCAAATCACGAATTCGGCTCCCAACAAGAACGTGAACAGTGCTGTTCGGGCTGTGGCTGCCGCAATTCTGCATCACAATATGTGGGGAATGGATGCGTATGCGTTTGCCCAACGCTTGCGCAGCGATGTTTCTGAGGAGCTACTGCGTGGCTGGAAAAATGCGCAGAAAATGCGCGACTGGTTCCACCTTGGGGATGCTGCAGACGCGGGTATTCATGGACAGATGATGCCCAGTCGACGGCGGCCTGGGCGACTGCGCCGCCAGCCTTCTGCCTACAAGGGCCTTTCGGAGGAATCACTTGCGATTCTGTGTGAAAATGTGATTGAACGAGCGAAATTCTTGCTGGAAATTACGCCAGTGTCATTCGTGTATGTTTCGGGTGCAAAACGACGGTGGGGATTGCTAGCCAAGTACGGCCATGCGCTCGCGAGACAAGGTTCATCTGACTCTCCCCTCGACAAATGGTACAACCTTCTGGATGAGTTACAAGCGGCAACCGAGCTGCGAAGTCTCTTTCAGTATCGAAGATCCTCCAGCGAGCGGCTCAAGCAAGGCCAGGTGAGGTCCGTGACAGAGCAAGTACTGGAGTTTATTCAGAGCGACGTGGATGTGGCGGAGATGCGGAAAGTGATTGAAGTGCGGAACCGGAGAGCGGCAAGCCGTGCGTTGGGACTGGATATATTCCTCCACTCACTGGAGAATTGTCCGAATTTGCGCTTGCAAGGGATCTTACTGGAGTCGTTTGCGTCTACCCTGAAGCGCGTCGCCTTTGCAAGCGCGTTCACCAGTCTGAACGGCACCACTGTATCTACAACGACGCTTACGTCGAACTCGGAAGCAGCTTTCCCGCGACTTCACTTTGATGCAACCTTATCTGGGTGTGACGAGGTATTGCGCCAAAGGATTGTGGAGGCATTCGGATCTTGCCTTACCGTCTTCTCACAACTGCTTACGCCGGCAGCTGCCTCTGATGGCGCACTGATCACCGGCATTCTGAAGTGTTGCGCGATTGATTACGAGCTGGAGGACTCGTACCTACTCGAGGAGAGTCGTGTTTTGCCGCAGATTATTCAACTGCTCTCGTCGGAATCGGTTCGGATTCGCCGGGCTGCGCAGTCCGTTTTGGGTGCGTTGCTCTCTCGCTTTGTCGTCGGGAAGGCCAGCTCTAACCTCGAAGGTGACGAAGACGATGCTGCTCGAAGCGAAGAGTACGATGCGTCCGCATTTCAACAGCAGTTGTTTTCAGCAGTTGGCCTTCAACTGGAGGATGTCGCATCTACTGTCAAGATGGCGTTAAACGCCAGTTATGGCAACGGTCTCGGGAAGTCGACACCTCGCTATCTCCCAGAGCACTCTCCTGGGTTGACTGCACCTTGCTTGCAAAGTACTGGAGTCTGTTGGAACCACTCCATTATGCTTTGGGTCTACGCTTCCAGTAAGGGATCCCTGTATGCGCTCAAAGTGGGTGACGAAGTTCGACGAGGCCCCAATTGGGATGGTTCTACCGAACCCGATAGTAGCGAAATGGAGACTGGCACCGTGGTCGGCATCCCAAGTTCCACAAAAGTCCACGTTCGATGGAATACGTCAGGTCTCACCTCCCAATGCGAATTTGATCCCAAGCGTGGCATTTTTGAAGTCATCTTGGTCGACGAAGGTGCTGGCGGTACGATTTTCTTCAAAGGAAACAAGAATTTGACGAAGGACACTGCTGCTGCGAAGCCCTGGAGTCACTTCGGACTGTTTTTGACGGACAAGCGCATGCTAGTCTACAAAATTGCCTGCGGATCAGACAAAGAGTGTGTGTTCGAGACAGACTGCGAGCTGGCCACAGATGCGTGGTCTCATGTCGCCATCGTACAGGACGAAGACGCTTTGAAGATCTTTGTCAACGGATCGATGGCGTCGCAGCACGTACTGGAGTCATTTCTGGTGATGGACAGGAACGTGAATGTGGCTGAGTCCGCGATTATCGAGTCTGCTCATCCATTTGAGGATTCCATCGACCAATACTGCCCGATTCATATCCCGGGCGCTGTGAAAATTCGCTTAACGTTTGACCCGCTGTGCGACATAGACGGATCAACGGGCTTTGTGCGCTTCTACAAGGACGCGAAATGTGATGAATTTTGGGGAGATGAGAATTACACTGGCAAATACAGTGACCCCGAGCGGAACTTCCCCGGCGCGCAAAGCTCTCGCACGCGCAGTCGCCAGCAGTCCGAGGGTGGTGTTGAAGGCGACGCGGCAGGATTGGACGCGGTTGAGATTCCATGTGATAAATTTCTGGTGTACTTCCACAACGAAGGCAGTTCCAACGGTTGGGGTTTCCGAATTCTCGCGTCTCCGGAGTTTGCCAGCCCTGAAGGAGAGCTCACAAGGCCACCATCACACCTGAATCCGTATCCCTTCTATTTTGGCGAGGCACCGGGTCGAGTTCTGGATGATTCCGCGGCAGATTGCTGGATTTACGAGCCGAAGGTGTTGGGCTACCCCATTTCAGAGAGCGACCTGACCGCGGAGATCCAGGCGAGCTGCCCGTCGACAGAGAGCGCTCCAATCTTCGTGCCTGCAGAGCGGATTTTGCACATCTTGGGATTGATCCGAACGTGCTCGGAGCGATCATTTAGTCGGAGTCTCATCGGCACCCCCGAAAACATTGGGAATCTGATGTTCCTGTCATTCGATGATCGTGTTTCCGTGGAAATCCGGTCAGCAAGTATGATGGTGCTGAAGGACCTGGCGGGATTGATGACTCCAGAAACGATGGACGTGCAGTTTGGACGCGCCTTTCCGAACGAGAAGAAACGGTTTCTGGCGTTTGTGTTTAGTCGTTTGGCTGACGCGCTGAATGTGTGGCGAAAGTACGCTGAAGAGGAACAAGGTGCAGTGCCTAACAGTGAAGAGGTGAATGATGAAGGTTCAATTCCGGAGGAAGGGCTTCTGGAGTTACGGGCATCAGCGCAAGGCGAAGCAAGTATGGTGGCCGCTTACATTTCGCTAATTCGCGGAGCAGCCGAATTTTTTGACTGGGGTGAGAGCGTGTTTGATCTGGTGGCTTCGGGTCTTCGCCCCATCCAATCGTGGGGAAATGATGGGGGTAAACTTCCGGAGAGCGCGGTGGGTCCTGCACTGGCATCGTTCGCGCTACTTGGTGGGAATTACGCTGGTGCCTACATTGGTGCGAGGGTCAGGTGCTGTGTGAATGTCGATGGCAAGGAAACGATTGAGACGGGGTATCTCGTGCAATTCCGTTTGAAAAACGGAGTGCAGACTGCTCGCGTCCTTTTCGATTGCGATCTATTGAACGCTGTTGACGTGCCAGTCTCTGATATCGCACCCCTGAGTGATGACGAACAAGGCGAATTCGCGCGCTTTCTAACGCGAATGGCGCCGTTCGCAGCCCAGTTGAAGGACTTGTATGCGTTTGTGCTTCGGGTGGATACCCAGGAACCCCAGACCGATGAATCTTATCAGCCAAAACTGGTCAAGAAGCAAATCGTGGAGGTGCTGGAGAGCGAACATCCATACGCGGCAGGCGAAGACGTGACGTATCCCCTCACTTTCCGCGGAGCCAATGAGATTGTGGTGTATTTCGACAAGATGTCCTGCACAGCTGGTCCAAATGACTACGTGCAGTTCAGAAAGCGTGGAGGAGTCTCTGAACCGGGGCGTGGGGACGACAAAAAGTATTGGGGCGATGAAAAATACTATGGAGATTCGTTTCCAGGCATGGGGGCGACACAGCCTCTCCACATCCCAGCCGAATGTGTCGACGTATATTTCTATACCGAGGGTTCATCCAACTCAATCTCGGAATGGGGCTTCAAGCTAACGGCGCACGCCTTCGAAGAAACTGTGACGTATCCTCCGGAAAGTCCGCCGTCTGTTATGACAAGCGCCTTGAATGACATACGTGCGCGGTGCATCAAATCGCTGGGGCTGATGTTTCGAGCGCATAACGATACGGACGTGCTTCCTGCTTTCGCGTCTCTCCTTCCTTCGCTGGCGAAGATTGCCAATGCTCCCAGCGATGGGCGACCGATTCAATCTTCACCGAAGTCGCAAGTGTTTGAGTCCAAGCATCCTTACGCCAATTCGGTGATGGAGTACATGAAGGTCACGTTCAGCGGTGCGTCAACGTTAACGGTCACATTTGATCCGCAATCCCGAACGGAGCAGGGGTGCGACTATCTCTGCTTCTTCAAGGACAAGTCGCTCAACGATCGATGGGGCGCGCACCAGTACTGCGGAGTGGACAGTAATGCCAATTGGCCTGGCACGGAGGATCGGCCGCCGCTTGTCATCCACGCCGATTCGTTCACGCTCCTATGGTGTACTGACGGCTCAAACGTAGACTGGGGATGGAAATTCACAGTCACCGCCGAGTTTTTGCCCGAGTTTCCGCTTGGCAAGCGCCTAAATCAACTGGACGCAAGGGCGTATCGCCTGTTTGAAGTGCTCTATGAGAAGATGAGCCACCAACGGACCCCGCTTAAGGGTGAATTCGACGAATTTGCCAAGGTCGTTGCAGCAGAAGGAGACATTCCAACTCAAGATTCCACCCGCCAACTGCTTTCGACCTGTCGTTTGGGCCAGGAAACAAAATGGGAGGATCTCGAGAATGCGAAACGGATGAAAGCACTCCAGTTTCGAGTTGTGAATTCGGATGGAGTGAAAGTTTATCGAGAGAAGAACCGCGAGTCGGATGTCGTTGGCGAACTTGGTGCTGGAATGATGTTCACCGCTCGAGAGCATCAGGGCAGTTGGCTGCAAGTATCTTCCGAAGATATTGCTGACTTGGGTGAAGAAAAGGGCGGTTGGATTTGCCAACGATCGGGTGGCACAATCCATGCGGCCTCTGCAGCTACCTGTGCCAACGGCGAAGACCTCCTGACACTGGGCATCGACGACAAGAACTTTGAAACGAAGGATTCGGTGCTGGAAATGGACGAGAGCAATGATGAGGAAACATCCCTCACCACCATGTGCTCGCCATTTTCCTTCGACGAGTTCAAGGGGCAGATCGACCGGATTCAGAGCTTGGCGTATGACTCTCATCGTGCGTTGGCGACGAAAGCGGCACGAGATGCGATTCTCACATTCCTGTCCAACGATCCGAAGAGAGCGCCAGTTGCACTGAGCGCTCTGGGAGATGTCGAAGAGATCCTTCTGCTGCTATCCCACTTTTTCTTGGAAGAGAATCCTGGTGCAGCTTACGATAGCCAATCTGATGTGCTGCTGTCACTGGGGAAGCGATTGAAGCACATGGTTGCCTGCAGCGGTGATGACCTCGCTGCGTCGTTGGTGCTCAAGCGGTGTATGGAAATGCTCCAATGCGGTCCGAAACTCCTACCGAAAGGCCGTGGGGCTGTTCGGATGCTGGAGAGTATGCATCCATATCATGACAACATGGACCAGTACTGGGATGTCTCGATACCGGGAGCCAAGCGGATCAAGGTGGTTTTCGATCGACGGTGCAAGAGTGAGGCTGGGTGCGACTGGCTACGATTTTACAAGTCGGGGTCGAACCGAACGGAAACGCTTGGCCCTGATCAAATTGGTGGACGCGGCGACAGTGAAAACTGGCCTGGGTCAAGAGATCGACCCCCGTTGTTTATCGATGACGATTCGTTTGAAGTTTACTTCCACTCGGATTCCAGCAACAATGACTGGGGATTCAAGTTTTACGCCATCGGCATCTTTGAGGAGGAAGATCCATCGCTCTCTGGGGGCAATGCGAGCGACTCCAAGGAAGTTCTCGGTCTCCTTTCCATGGTTTGCTGGATTTTGGAAGTCGTGTCTTCGATCTCCAACGAATCGTTCCAAGGCAACACGACGGCATTCAAAGCCTTGTACTCTGCCGAAACGCTGCAAACTCTGATCTCGATGTTGGAAGACTCACCTCAGTGCATCAAGACGCACGCCCTTGACGTGTTGACCAATATCTGCCGAAACTCAGCGTTCCACACGCTGCCGGTTGTCCTCATCGAGCATGTTCGCAATTTGGTGAACATCAAGATGCGCGCAAAGTACCAAGCGGAAGACCGTGTGGAAGTGAAATCTCCGTATTTGCAGACACTTGTGCAGTGCGCTCTTGCAATGGACGTGGCAATCGATAGCCGCTGCTTCGAACGGATTCCAGCAGCCATCTCGACGTCGGCACTGCAGTGTCTGCCACTCAAGTCGGTTACTGATGGTGGTCTGAGTACTTACATCAGCGATGCAAGCACGCCGACCACAGGGATTTACCAGTTCCAGCTGATCTTTCGAACATTGGTATCGCCAGTGAAGTTTGGTCTCGTGCATGGACCAGCTCCAGCATCTTCGAGTGCTCCGATGTCAATGCAGTGGAGTGACAGCGGGGACCTTTGGATTGGCGACGAAGGCAATACGAGTAACAAAGATGACTTTGTCAAGATTGAGGGATACGAAAGCCGTATTCGAGAGGGAGACGCAGTGACGATTCAGCTCGATACCAAGCAGCAAACGTTGGTATTCCGGAAGAATAGTGTGGTGGTCGCAACTATCGCTGGGCCCGAGGCCTCCGGCGCACTAACCCCGTGGGGGAAGCTAAATTCTTCACTGCGACAAGGGGACGACGTTCGACTTATCGTGCACTCAAATGCCGAGAACCAGATTGAGTTCAGGAAGTTTGCCTGCTCGCCTGTCGCGCTGATTCCTGAACCCGTGGTGCCGATTTGGTACAACAAGATTGTTGACGCTGTGGGCACGATGCTGGATCTCCATGAGAATGGTTCGTCAAGTATCTTGGAGCAAGAAAGTCGCCATCCATTGTCGGCTTCTGCCTCGGCTGTCAAGGCCGCGCGCATCAGCATTGATATGAATGGCGCAGTGGCGTTGGAGATTCGATTTGACAAGCGCACTAAACTACAGAAGAATGACGCGCTCCGGTTTTTCTACGCCAATGGTACCGAAACTACTGCTGGAAACGACGGGAGTCCACGCGTGGTTTTCTCTGGACTGAATGGAGAGCTGGATGAAAAGGCGTCACCACAGCTATTTGCAACGGAGACAGCAAAGCAGATTGGGGGTTCGCTGTCAGTTGGTGACAAGGTGGTGCGGTCACTTGACTGGGAGTACAACGACGAAGACGGGGGTGCTGGGAGCGTGGGAATCGTTGAGGAAATCACTGCGTGGGGACACCACGGTGGAAAGGGCGTACGCGTGCGATGGCCAGCCAGCGAGGCAGAAAACGTGTATCGCTATGGGTTTAACGGCCGTTTTGACGTGCAGAACCTTCAACAAACCAGGCTCCAGAGTGCGCCATTCATCATCAAAGGTGGGGCCTTTTCTTTCGATTTCCATCGGAGTTCCCCACCGCCAACGACAGGCCTCGATTTGAGCGCAGCCATACCGGAATTTGAGGGCAGCGCCATGCTGGATGGATACTCGCGACTAGCATTTGAATTTGCTGGAGAAAAGGAAAGCTGTCTTCTCAAGAGCGACTGCACTGTGGAGTTGTGGGCGTGTCTTTCCAAGGACATATTTGCAGAGCATTCCGAGTCCGCCGCGTTTGTGGAAGTCTTTCGCATTCGAAGCCCTGATGGTCTTAATTGCCTCGTTTTTTCGATCGATCAAGCCGGCAAGTGCATGCTACAAGCTCAAGTAGTGGATGCGAAGGGGTCTGTATCGGAGCGTCGCCCGTATTGTGACGACTCTGGCGTGGCAAACGGCAGTTCTGCCAATATTGTGTTGGGTCAGTGGATGCATCTGGCTTTGGTTTTCTCCGGTCTGACGGCGTCCTTGTTCAAGAATGGCGACCTTATCTACTCAGCTCGATGCTCAGCAAAAGACCGACTGGTGTTTGGCTCGCAATCGTCGCTGGTATTTGGACGTCGATCGGAAGCCATCGCTGCATCGCCAGACGGAACGGGATATCAGCCTTCTTCCTTGCCATTCTGTGGCCATCTCTACGACGTTCGAGTGTGGGACATTGCCTTCAGACCTGAACAACTTCGCAGTCACGCTAGAGGATTGGAAAGCGTCGACGTGGCGTCGTTAAGCCTCAGTCGTCCGGGAACTCCCAGCTCTGTCGGGGGAAAGCCTCGCTCGCCATCGATAGGGAATGTCTCGTCACCGCGATCGCCGCGGGCCCTGACAATCCCTCTGCACATGAGAAAGTGGGTTACCACGAATCGAACCAGCAAGGATGTGTCCACAGTACGTCTGAATTGCAGCGTGGCGACATCTTCTGTGGTTGAGGATGCCAAACTGGGTGCTACTGCCTACTACGAGGCACACGCACTGTCCGGTGGGAAACTGTGTGTCGGGTGGATCTTGGATGGTGTCAAGATCCAAAGTCGTGCCACAATGATCGGAGAGCAATGTGGCTCGTTTGGCATCGAACCTGTGAAGAAGTTGGCGCATCTCTCAGGCAGTTCGTGCGATCTGACGCCGTTCCCCGCCGCCGAGTCCACTGGCAACAGCAGCCCACGCAGGTCTTTTGGAGACGGTGTCTTTGCCAGCGACATTTTCTGTCGTAATGGCGATGTGGTCGGTTGTACGCTCAACCTGAAAACGAACGCGCTGGCATTTTACATCAACGGCCAGCTGGTCGCGGAGTGCACCCCTTCCATTGATGCTGTGAATGTGGGCTCGACTGCCACTCAAGAGGGTAGCTCTATCCTGCTGGACGCTGACCAGGGAGGAGAATTCGAAGCGTTGGTCAGCGAAATTGTATCGCCAGGCGAGCTTTCGCGGCCGAGTACTGCTACGGGGACACGTTTCTACCCTTCTGCTGGCTTGGGTCCTCAAGGGGCTCAAGGTTTGGCGTGGAACTTTGGCCAACGGCCATTCAAGTTTGAGCCTACACTTGAGGATGGCGAGTTGATCTCTGTCCTGAAGGCCGCTGGTTGTTCGGAAGAGGACGCGCACTTTGAAGTGTTTGACCTCGGTGAAGATCAGTGGGAGCGCGTTGTCTACCGCCACAAAGTTCAGGAGATCACCCCTCGCCTTGCTGGGTGGTGGAAACTGAACGAAGGTGTGGGCAACACAGTCGAAGATGCCAGCGGGAACAACCACCACGGTCTACTACTCTCTCGGACTGATGATATCGAGGAAGAAAAGGCTGAAGCACCTTCGCTCACCCCAGAAGACGATAGCAGCCGCTGGTGGGATGCAGATTGCTCGCCACCAGCCGTCGCACGCAGACGCACCGGCGATGGCAATGCCGCGTCGCCCTTTTTCCCGTTTTCGACTGGTAGCGATGCCACAAAGAAGCCTGAGACATTTTGGGGCTACAAGTTCTACGTGATCCCGCACTTTTCAACGGAGACGATCGGGCGGCGGCGTTTCCAGTCTCCGTCCCTCCGCTTTGGCGACAGTCCACGCAACGTACAACTACGCCACGATCAACAATTGATCAAGTATGTCAACAAGAAGGCGCTGAGCAAAAGCCTCACCGTGACACAGCTGCTTCACGCTCCATGGAGCGACGTGGCTCCGCAGGAGGAGGAATTGGCGCGTTGGCCGGCGCTGGTCGAGATCGTGACCTCCGCAAGCATCAGCAAGAAACCGAACAAAGACGAGGCGAAGAGTGTCAATGGAACAGATATGTCGTCTTTGGTGTCGAGCTCAAATGGCGAAACGTCGGATGCCGTCATTTCGACGGCAAGTGCGCCATCGAAATCCGTCGTTGATGTGCATAATCGGCTCTCGAAGCGGTTCAAGGTGCTGCAGGAGTTCAATGCCGCGATCTACCGGATCCTGCCGTTCATCTCCTTCCACGCACCAAGCGCCGACGATGCCGAGGACGTCACTGAGCAACTGCAGCTGCTGCTGGGTCGTCTCCTAATGGATCAGCGACACCGCATATTTAGCGCGGTGAAGCGCACACTGTGGGAGAGTGCACTCAGCCGCACGAATGAGAGCACTGCGTCCTTCGAGTTGACGTTGAATCGCCCCAAAGCCATGCGATTCCGTGCCACAGGCAAGACGGACGTTGAAGGGCGACACACGCTCTTCTCGCAGGCATTCCGGCAGCTGCAAGGGCTCGACGGTGCGCATTTCCGGCGTGAGAACGCCTTGTATCACGTGACGTTCCTGGGAGAAAACGCTCAGGATGCCGGTGGTCCCTACCGTGAGACCTTTGCGCAGTACTGCGAAGAGCTCCAGAGCTCGCAACTGCCGTTGCTGCTGCCCACGTCCAACTCGCAACATAATGTCGGCGTCGGTCGTGAAAAGTGGCTCTTGAGCCCTGGCGCGTCGTCTTCTACGTCGCTCCACATGCTCGAGTTCCTTGGGAAGCTCGTGGGCGCTTCTATGCGCAATAAACAGTACCTTGCGTTGAACTTGGCGCCGATTGTCTGGAAGAAACTCGCGGGGGAACGTGTGGGGCTAGATGACCTGGCGGCGGTGGACTCGATGCTCGTTAACTCAATGGCCAAGATGCGCACCATCGACCGATACGGAGTAACCGAGGAGATGTTCGAGGATATCGTCATGGAAACCTTCACGACGCTCGGCGCCGACAACCGCGTGGTGGAGCTCAAGCCGGACGGAGCACGACTACCGGTGACCTTCAGCTCACGCTGTGAATACGCCGACCTCGTTGAACAGGCTCGACTGCATGAGAGCGATGGCCAGGTTCAGGCGATCTTCTCCGGACTGGCCAAGGTCGTGCCAGTCAAACTCCTCACGTGCTTCTCAGGCTCCGAGCTGGAACTCATGGTGTGCGGCTCGCCCGAAGTGGACGTGGATTTGCTGGAGAAGTGCACGGAGTACTCGAGCTGCAGCCCCTCTGACCAACACATCGTCTGGTTCTGGAACGCGCTACGAGCCTTTTCACACGAGGAACGCAGTGCCTTCCTTCGCTTTGTCTGGGGTCGCTCGCGTCTCCCTGCAAATGCAGACGAATTCCCGCAGCGTTTCAAGTTGCAGTCCTTTGGCCAACAGCGCGCAGGTCGCAGCGTGGACGACTACATGCCCGTGGCCCACACGTGCTTCTTCTCCGTTGAGATGCCCGCTTATACCAGCGAGGCTGTACTACGCGAGAAGCTGCTGTACGCCATCTACAACTGCCAGGAGATCGACGGCGATGGCGATAGTGTCGCGGCCAACCAACTCGGCTGGGAGGAATGAGCCATGGTTTGAGTGGCGAATGCATAGCTTCGTATGTTTATATCGCTATGGATGCATGTTAAATGGGTTCCTGGGCTTCCAACAGCGCTTCGTAGCGTTCCAGCCGCTCTTGTAGCTCGCAGATCTCGTCCTCCTTGGCGTTCAAGCTCTCCGTCGCCCACACTACAGCAACGAAGGCAGACACCAATTCAGCAGCGGCTTAAATCCACGTCAAGGCCTCCGGAGTCAACTCGACTGGCCATCAGGGGGCGTACCGAAGCCGTGACTCAGGCGCTCGATCTCCTGGTCCTTGTCGTCGAGTCGCTCTTGAAGCCCAGTGAACTGGACCGTCAGCGCGTCACGTTGCTGCTCTGCCTGCTGCAGCCTGAGCGCCACCGCTTCCTCCACACGCTTCATCCAGAACGCCGCGTTTTGGTCCAGTGCGCTCGTGGTCTCGGTCATCATGAGATGTGAGGCCAGCGCGAAGTTCAGGGTATGTTTGAGGCGATCGTTCTCCGCCACGACGTCCTGCAGGTCCTGTCGGCTTTCAGGCGGACGCTCCACGAGCTCCAGCGTGACCGTGCAGTCCTCTTGGCTGGAGCCCCACCACCGGCTCAGTACCAGGGCTGCCGCGTCAACGATCGACCGAGCGAGAGGCACTGCCGCCTCTACGAACAGCGAGCAGAGACGGATGCAGGCAGATGGCAGGCCGAGAACCCTTGAGCTCACGCTTGTCGCGGTCCCCCACGAGTTCCTGTGCACTGCAACGCCTCGAGACCGACGACGAGACGAGAGTTTGGGCGTCGGAGGCGATGCCCCGGCGAATTGAGCAGAGCAGATGAGAAGTGGCGCCGTCCGACTCAGACGCCGGGCCGACGGGCGTCGAACCAGAGACGGTGGCGAGTCCCGGCGCTTTTTCGCGTGGATCTGCGGAGGACTGGGCCAGCAGCGCTCCGCCCGCTCCGGACGCAGAACAAGCTGCAGTGGCAGCATCGGACAGGTGGCTGACTCTTTCTGTCGCGAAGCTGCGGTTTGGAAGCTCTCACTCCCTTGTCACTTGATGGCGAGTGGGGAGGCAGACCTGGGCTGTCGTTGCCTCAACAAATGGGCCCTCATCGTCGTCCCCAGGCGCAACGGCCAAGACGCCTCGGTCTCAGGAGCTGAAGCCTTGCGCACGTCGTGGGCTATATTTGATCTTGTTCGTCTGTTTGCCGAGGAATAAGGCTGAGTGGCGGGGAACTATGTGCACGTGGGAGGTCCTGATGAGGTCTGATGGTCCGATGGCTACTTTGGTTTGCTGTGGTAGGATAGGAGGAGGGTACTTATGATGTGACGCCGGTGAACTTCCGCCGGGCCTTGCGGGCCTCGTCCGTCTCGTCAACGTCGTCGAAATAGTCGTCGTCGTCGTAGTCTGCGTCCTCTCCGCCGCTGGGTCCGGGCGCAAGAGCAGCCGCGGGGCTTGACTTCTCCCCGCCAGTGT
Organism: Nothophytophthora sp. Chile5; assembly: GCA_001712635.2. Classification (NCBI taxonomy): domain Eukaryota; phylum Oomycota; class Peronosporomycetes; order Peronosporales; family Peronosporaceae; genus Nothophytophthora; species Nothophytophthora sp. Chile5. Next base: position 9,809 of record MBAC02002346.1, on the reverse strand, counting down.
TAGTAGAGACTGGTGGAGTTCCGGAGGTCGCACTAGGCTCCTCTAGGCTGCCGATCGGCCGCTGTTCTGCCAATTCTGGTGGCGGCGGTTGGCTGGCCGTCTTCATCTGCTCAATCCACTCCACAAGCTTCGCTTCCATCGCATCGCCACTCGCAGGGACGTCCGTCCCACCTACACAACCACAAATAGTTACCGAGAACATTAGCAACCAACCCTGGCGATGACAACACTCGACTCAATTCGGAGAGGTCTGATGCTCACCGATGGCAAGAGCGTAGAGTTTCGCCAGCTCGCCCCTAGCTTTATCCTCTTTAGGTTTGGCGGCGGCTGGAGTCGCCGCATCAGCGCCTCCACCACCTTTGGTCCCTGTCATCTCCAATAGAGACTGGTAACGCTCCAGCTGCTCTTGCAGCTCGCTGAGCTCGTCCTCCTTGGAGTTCATTCGGTCCGTGACCCACACTACGTCACCAGCAACCAAGGCATGCAACCAAAGATTAGTGGCACGTCTACCAAGCCACGAACATCAGCAGCATGCGATGGAACTTACCGTAGCCATCGCGGATGCGCTCAATCTCCTGGTCCTTCTCGATCGTCTCGGTAAAGAGCTGCTCCTCCTTCTGCCGTGCTGAGTCACGCTCGTCTGTCACGACCTGCAGCTGCTGCTGCAGCTCCTCCTCAGCCTCCTCCAATTCTCCCATGCGTTGGGCCGAGTCCTGCACCGCTAGCTCCGCAAGACGGGCTTTTTCCTCACACTCCACCAGCTCCTGCTCCAGACTGTGCACCTTGGCCTCCATCTTCTCCAGTTCCGCCAGCCGACGCAACTCATTCGCCTGCGCCTCCAGCAATAATGCATCGCTGTCCTGGCCCCTTTCTCCTCCTGTATCTTCGCCGCTGCCTTCGTTCGGTTGGCCTCCGGCCGTCGTGGAACTCGCCTGTAGGGCCTGGGCCTGGGCCTCGGCTGCCTCTGCACGCCGTCTCCAGCTCTCCAGCTCCACCTTGAGCTTGCTGCGCTGCGTCTCTAGTTCACTAGCAGATGCTTTGAGCGAGCCTTCCGCTGCCAGCGCACGCTCGAGCGCCAGTTTGACGCTATCGCGGTCATCTTGCAGCATCCGAAGCGCTCCCTCGCTCTCCGCCACTCGAGCTTTGAGCCGCGCGTCCGCCTCCACCTCTTTCGCCACCAGACTAGCACGAGTCTGCTGCAGTATTACGTTTTGCTGCTGCCCGAAGGCCTCTTGCTCTTGACGTTGCAATTCCGCGGCTTGCAGTGCGCGTCGCTGCTCGTCTAGCTGCACTCGCACAGTCATGAGCTCTCCGGAGAGCTCCGCGATCTGCGATTTACCTTCCTGCTGACTGGCATCCTCTTGCTGCTCTTTGTTGGCCAGTTGGCCACGCAAGTTCGAAGCCAACTCCTCCAGTTGTTGCTTCGTCTGTTGCAGAGCCTCGTTCGTGCGCTTCTGTTCCCCGATCTGCAGCGCCAGAGTCTGCACCTGGTGCTCATGCTCGCTGAGTTGCGTTTGCAAGGCGTCGTTGCTGCGCTTGAGTTCTTCCGCCTGCGTCACGGCTTGAGCGAGTTCGCCCTTCAGCGCGTCACCTCGAGCCTGCTCTCGATCACCACGCTGCACTGCAGCCTCGACCTGCGCTGCGAGTTGAGTCTGCTGTTCACGCATCTCACGTTTCTGCTTGTCCCAGGCGGCGCTGGCGACATGCAGCTTGGCCAGTTCCTCCCCAAGACTCGCGAGCTGCGCATGCTTCTCGCTCTCCGCGAGTTTGGCACGATCGTAGACAGCACGGGCCTCTTCCAGCAGCAGCGTTGCGGTAAATCGGAGTTGCTCAAGCAACGCACGAGCCTTCGCACCCAGCACCTGGACGTTCTTCGCCAGTGTGTCACTTTCCTGCGCCTCACGACCAAAGACCTCGCACTGTAGCACTGCACGCTCGTGCCACGTCACACAAGTGAGTTGCAGATAGCGACCAGCTCTGCTCCCCCCTCCAGCGACTTCACCACTGGCTCCCAGTGCGACTGAGACTGTTCCATCAGCGTCTTTGTTGGCGTTGAACTCGCCCAGCACGCGCCAGTCGCCAGCAGCGCCGGAGAAGCTCGTGGCGACACGAAGGCGCGTCACCCATCCGACCGGTGGAGCCACAGGAACGGTGGATGGTTCTCCTCCTGCTCCGATCTCCAGTTTTGGCTTGACGCTGCCATTATCGACTTCGGTAGATTGTTGCTCTGGCGGTGGCGCTGCTGAAAGTGGTGGATGCAGAGCCGCATGTTCCATGGCCGCCAGAGCGAAGAAACCCAGAAACTGCAGCGTATCGGCGGGTTCCTTACCCGCCAGGATGTTGGAGGCCGTGGCAGCGATGGCTACGGTGGGGCCCTTCTCGGTGTTCAGCTGTTGCTGACGCTGGTACCACGCCTGCACGTAGTCCAACACGGAAGTAAGGTACTCGGCACGATCGGTCTTGCTTGCGAGCTGGGCGTAGTCGCGTTGCGCTGGCGAGGCTGCATCGGCAGCAAAGCCCGTATTGCGCATGACAGCAGAGAGTACATCGTGCAGGAACCGCACAGGCGGTCTCGCGAAGAGCTTGGCAGGCGCCACGTCCGTCTTGAGCAGATCTTGCCAGGACATGACATGCCCCAACAACTCGTAAGTGAGCTCGTTGGTGCCAGTCACCTCGTCCAGCTTGTATATCGCCCGAGCCGCCTGCAGCTTGGTGGTATCTGCCAGTGCAAAGGTGGAAGCTGGAACTGGAGCCAAGCCACCGCCTGTGCTTGCCGGGGTCGCTGCTCGAGACTTCGCTGAGACACCAACGATTCCTGTTGACTGGATTTGTCCGCCGCGCAACGACAAAGAGTCAAAGATACGGGGAAGCTCGAAGTCGATGGTCAGTGACGGTGCCACGTCCTGCGCGTCCGGCACCCAACTCTGCGCAGCGTTGAGACGCGCGAACTTCGCGTCTTGCGATCTCGATGAGCCTGTGAGGCATTCATCGGGCAGCAGTCGTGTCTCCAGCCCCAGCGCAGTCACATCGCCGAGTGCTACGTATTCCACACAATTGCTGTCGTTTTGGGAAGGCTCTTTGGGCTGCCCGGTCTCCTGCCAGGCCTTCGACGCGACTAACAGCTTACGTTTGGCCTCTTGCCATTGAGCAAGCTGTTGCTGGGATTCGGGGGTTGTCGCATTGGCACCTTGCGCTGTGCCGATCTGCTGATCTGCATAATTCACGAACTGTTTGAGGACAGATGCAAACTCGAAGACTCGATGGCGATCGCTCTTGATGGAAAGCATGAGTGCCGCTCGCTGACTCCGCACCATGGCCACGGTGATGGCGAGGCCGCGCTCTCGCTCTTCGAGCAGTTGTTGCTGCTCCTGCGCTGCTTGCACCGTGACCGACTTCCTGGCCGGAGCCACCGGAGTAGCGATCAGCTGCTCGGCCTTGAGCTGGGCTCGCCGTTGCTTCAAACGCAGCAGCTCCCGGCTCATGGTGTTGATGAGTGCGCCGCGATCGCTGACGAGCTGCGCCTCTAGCGCTAGTAGTTTCTCACTCTCCTCGCCAATGTTCTGCAGTTTGCTGCTCATCTGGCTGGCAGTCATATGCGCTGCCGACGCAGTCGACGAGTCATCACGTCTGTGCGGCAGAAGGGTTTTGGTGGATTTGGCGTTGCTGTTGCTGTCCTGGAGGCCAGAGCGCCGTGCCCAGAGCTCCGCATCTTTCTGAAGTGCCTCTCGGAACACTTGGATCAGCGTGCGCAGGTCCTTGGCCTCGCTCTCCATGGTTTTCATCCGCTGCGCCGCCTCCAGCCACTGACCCTCAGCAGAGCTCGTGTTCGCCTCGGTTGAGGTCGGGGCACAGCCGTCAAGGTCACGCAGGGCACGCATCATGAGCTCCAGGTCGCCTTTCTCCTCCAGCAGACGCCACTTCTTGGAGCGTTCATCGCGAATGCGTTCGTCGGCTAGTGCACGTTCGCGCGCCAACTTCTTGCGTTCCATCTCGTGCTGCTTGGAGAGTTTGGCCTTGTCCTCCCATGTCTGGAGTCGCACGCGGTCCATCTCCTGGATCTGTTTCTCGTACTTCTTGACGATCTCATCCTTCTCCTTGGGGTCCAATCCGAGCGTCGTCCCCACCTGTTCCTGGAGCTTCTGCTTGAGCGCCGCGATCTCCTCGTTCAGCTGCGAGATCTGCGATGACGCCTCGTTCTTCTTGGCGTTCACCTTGATGCTCTTGGCGCGACTCGCGTACTTGAGCGTGCTCAGCGTCTCCGAGAAGTTGATGTTGGCCGGCGAGAGCGTGGCCAACATGGAACAGAGGCTGTTGCCGCCCAGCGATTCCTGCAAGACGCGGGTAAGCTTCGAATTGCGATACGGGATGAACACCTTCTTGCCGGCCCGTGAGGCTTCCACGAGCGCGTTGATCACGTTACCCAGTGCGCTGAGCGACTTGTTGATGTTGGCTCCTTCCCGGAGTCGGTCTCCCTGGGCACCGGTGGACGCCGCGCGCTCCGAGCCGGCGAGATCCACGAGGTTGATCTTGGCGAACAGGCTTTTGGTCTCGTCCTCGGCATCCTTCTGGTGGATCTTGATGGTGAAGATCGAGTGGGAGCGCGAGCTCTCGGCATTCATTTGGGTAGACCCCACGGTTCGTGCCTGAGCTCCCAGCGTCATGAGATCCACCACCTCGTCGCAAGACTCTACGACCCGCTCTTGCAGATCCTTGACGTAGATGCCGAGCACCGAGTGCTCTTTGATCTCCAGTCCACCTTTGTTCTTCTTGCCATTGCCACTGGCGTCCAGTAGATCGTAGATGATCTCGTTGTAGATCTCGAAGTACGAACATTCCACCAAGAAGTGCTTGTTCGCGTGTTCAAGGCGCTCACGCGCCACCCGCTCGAAGATGGCGCGGTTCATGCGCGGTGTGAGACCTTCGAGTGTCTCGCCGCCGCCAGCCACGCCTGTCATGCTGAAGGACTTGCCGCTGCCGGTTTGACCATAGGCGAAGATGGTGCCGTTGTAGCCGCCGAAGGCGCGATCCAGCAGCGGGACGCCAATGTCCGCGAAGACCTGCTCCTGCTTCGAGTCACTGCCGTAGACGAAATCGAAGCCGAACTCGTGTTTCTCGCTCGGATTTTCCACGTTGGTGAGCACAGCCGTGCCATCGGGCGCGCAGGTGAAGCAACTGACCGCCTGCTCGCGTGTCTCGCGCTCGTTAAATGGCCGACAGCGCACTGCCACGCGGATGTTCTCTGCCTCCTTCTCGTCCGGCTTCATGTTTGTTGCGGGCTTCTCCTGTTGCCAGGTCTCAAGTCTTGTGTGCCGATCTCTTTACGGCTGGCGACGACCTTTTAGACAGCGGGCATTTCACGTTTTCTCCGTCGACGGTGCTCGTCGCTTGGTTCCCACGCCAATGCCTTCTTGAGGGGGTGCCTCCCAATCCGCCGGATGGTAAGTGCACATAAATACCCGTCACTTCAAGTTAAAAATACTTCGATGCAAGGAGCAAGGCGCTTCCTGGGTCGTGACACCAGTCCAGCACAGTCTGACTGGTTGATATGACCGAAGTGCTCGACGCCGAGACGGGCGAGCGGCTCGAGCTGCTCGTGCAGCCATCGCCAACGACTGACAAGTCTGCAATTCCATCATTTCCGTCTTTATCGCTGTTGGATCCGAAGGCGAAGTCGGAACTGCAGCAACCATTGCCACCTGGAGGGGTGACTCTCGAGACGCAGCCACGACGGGCGCTCGGCGACAGCGTGGGCTGGCAGCAGCAGCAGGTCGCCAGAGTCGAGGTACGTGAATGCGGATCAATCACGTGCTTCCGACGCCATCCCCCTCGAGACTGACATGGAGTCAATCTGAGGCTGGCAACTAGAAAGCAGAGCTTCGTTTCCGCGAGTCCCTGGCGGGCGTACGTCACGAGCTGCAGCGCCCTGGACTCTCCACAACCGCGCGCCTGGACCTGACAGCGGAATTGCTCGAGAAGACGAAGAGTCGATATGCGCTGCAGGTGCAGACTCTGGTCGTGGAGGAGCTGGCCCGCGAGATGGAGCGGGAGGTGGCGATACGCGTGGAGCTGTCGACGCTTGGACGCGAACGCATGCAACGGCGACATGATCAGGAGCGCGCCTTCTACCGCTCGCAGATTGCGCGCGTGCGCGAAGAGTGCGAGATGGCGCTCACGGCCGCGGCGGCGAAGCGCAACCTGTTGCGTTGACAGTTGACACACATTCGCACATGACAACTAAGTTAGACCGTATACAGACTGGTTGTATCGGTATGAAATATGTACGAGCTGAGCAATTCTGCTTCCCGTACCAAAAGGAGGGTACGCACTAGATCTCATGAAGTGAAGGCGACACCGCGTTAACGTACATGCGAGTGGTCTGCCTCAGCACTTCGTGCTGATCTGCCCGAGGGATTGCAGCCATTGCGAGCTGGCCTTCTGTGCGCTGCCAAGAAGTCGAGCGAGGTCAGTGCTGATCTTGAATCGCGACTTGAAGCACTTGGATTTGTCCGTCCCGAGGTCGCACTGCCTGGGCTTTCAGTCGCCACTGGACAACAGGCGCTCTGGTAGCGCCGGCCTGGGCGTACTGCATACACATGGGCAACCAGACCCGCAGAACCCACGCGTATTGCTACCAGCGTCCCAAACTTCTGGTCAGCGATGGATAAGCTTCCATTCGGTGCAATAGCAGCGCGTGCAACGTCGAGGATTTGTCCGATGCGGGGACTTCAGCAGTAGCCCAATGCTGGGACGCATCTCATCTCCGACAGTGAGCGCTCGGGCGTGCAAGCAGCGACAGAGATGGAGAGTTGCACTTCCCGACCACACGCGAGCGTGGACGGCGCAGGGAAGCCCGTGGTGGTGTCGGCGGCTGCGCGGGCCCGGCTGGAGGCTGAGTTGCCGCGTTTTTCGAGAACATTCGCATGCTTATTACAGGTTGAACAAGTGAGCAACGCCCGCATTTAACCTCTTCCAGCGGCAGCGGATGCGAAATGGTGGGATGTTCGTGATAATCGATTGCACTGTTCAGCAATTATAGACCTTTCAAATCGCTAGAACGTAAGAACAGATAACCCATCTATCTATCCAAAGGATCTAAACAAGGAGGTTTTGTCATTTAAAACCTCATTTGATGTGCCCCCGCCATCGAAATTCCAGAAAAACCTCGACGATCTTTATGCTTGGCGGGTCCACCCCAGTCTGGAAAGGAAGCTGCAAAGCGCACGAGGTAGAGAGATGGAAGCTGCTGTCGGTATCCGCTCTGCCTGTGTGGGTTCTCACCTCTGTGTATGGCGCTCTGCAGTGACAAGAAACGATCGAGATGGCTGACGCGACGAAGAAGGAGCCTGTGGACCTGTCGGGCGACGGCGGCGTGCTGAAGGAGACGTACCAGGAGGGCTCGGGCGAGTGTCCGCCGGCCGGCGACGAAGTTCGCGGTACGTAAAGCTCGCCTCACTTTGCGCAGAGAACTAGTACTGATCTAATCGACTGAATATGATGTGTCGCGTCGGCACAGCGCACTACACGGGTACGCTGCTGGACGGCACGAAGTTCGACAGCTCACGCGACCGCAACTCGGAGTTTAAGGTGCGTTTGCCGCTGCCCATTGCCGAGCGCCATGTTCTGAGTGCAAGTCTCACTGATTCGTATTTGCTGTGGGGTGAGGTGTGTAGTTTGTGCTGGGCAAGGGCAACGTGATCAAGGCGTGGGATCTGGCGTTTGCCTCCATGAAAGTTGGCGAGGTACGGATTGCTTTGATGTTGACTTGACTAGCGAGAACGGCCACAGATTTGCAGCGAGAATGCGTATGGTTCTGATCATTCGGTGCCATTGCAGAAAGCTGTGCTGACCTGCAAGCCCGCGTACGCCTACGGCGAGAACGGCAGTCCGCCGAAGATTCCGGCGAACGCGACGCTCAAGTTCGATGTGGAGTTGCTGGGCTTCAGCCCGAAGGCCAAGGAGATGTGGGAGATGGATGCCGAGGAGAAACTGACCGAGTGCTCGCGGCTGAAGGCGAAGGGCACGGAGCAGTTCAAGGCCAAACAGTTCGACGTGGCGGCGGCCACGTACAACGAGGCGGCGTCGTTCATGGAGGACATGTACGACGTTAGCGACGACGACAAGAAGAAGATGAAGGAGCTGCAGACCACGTGCTTCCTGAACGCCGCCATGTGCTTCATCAAGGTCCAGGACTACGCCGAGGCGGTGTCCATCGCCACCAAGGCGCTCAACAACGACCCCACCAACGTCAAGGCGCTCTACCGACGCGGTGTGGGCCGCATGAACACGAACGACCTGGATCGCGCCAAGGAGGACCTGCTGGCCGCGGGCAAGCTGGACCCGACCAACCGCGAGGTGCGTCGTGAGCTGGAGGCGCTCAAGAAGAAGATGAAGGAGGCACGTCAACACGAGAAGGCGGTGTTCGGCGGGATCTTCAGCAAGGTGTCCATGTACGACGACAAGTCGGCTGTGGAAGGCGAGCCGGTGCTGGACCCGAACAACCCGAAGGTGTTCTTCGACGTGAAGATCGGTGATGAAGACGCTGGCAAGGTGGTGATGCAGCTGTTCAAGGACATTTTCCCCAAGACGGCGGAGAACTTCCGTGCTCTGTGCACGGGCGAGAAGGGCGCGTGCTCGACGGGCCAGCCTCTCCACTACAAGGGCAGCGCGTTCCACCGCGTGATCAAGGGCTTCATGATCCAGGGCGGCGACTTTACACGTGGCGACGGTACGGGCGGCGAGAGCATCTACGGTGAGAAGTTCCCGGATGAGAACTTCCGTCTTAAGCACACGGAGCCAGGACTGCTGTCCATGGCGAATGCCGGTCCAGACACGAACGGCTCGCAGTTCTTCATCACGACTGTGTCCACCCCGCATCTGGATGGCAAGCACGTGGTCTTCGGCAAGGTCGTCGAGGGCTTCGACCTCATCCAGCGCATCGAGGAGTTGGAGACGGACAAGGGCGACAAGCCCGCGCTACCCGTCGTCATCGCGGACTGCGGCGAGTACGAGTAGGAGTCGGCATAGATGTGCCAGCACATGGGATGGCCATGAAGCGTAGCCATCTCAGTGTTGTCCAGTCATTTCAACGAGGGAGTTTTGTGCCCTGTGGAAATCCTCGCTTTACTGCCATGGCACTCGCTCCAACTCCGCTTGACTCTGTTTTATCCACTCATCCAACGTGAAGGTTCGCATGCTGGCCTCCCATTCGTTGATAATTGCCGTAGTGCGATATGATTGGTGAAAACGAACGGCTCCGCGGTTGACTGGCCAGCGTCCCATTTTCGACGGCGCTTGGCGCCTGCCACCAGTAGATTTTCAACGGTCGGCAGTGCGCGCATTGCGGAAGGAAGGTCTCGTGTAAAGAGAGAGTCCCCCGCAGCATCGGCCCGCCATGGACTCGGCCACAGACCAGACGATCCTGCGCCATGAGGTCGCCGAGGTGGCCTTCGGCTTCTACAGCGACGCGGAGATCCGCGACCTGAGCGTCAAGCAGCTCACGAGTCGCCTGAGCTTCGACGCGCTCAACAACCCCGTGGTGGGCGGGCTCTACGACCCGTCGCTCGGGCCTGTGGACTTCAACATGATCTGCCCCACCTGCCACCAGACGCAGAAGGAGTGTCCCGGCCACCTGGGCCACATCGAGCTGCCCGTGCCCGTGTACAACCCCGTGCTGTTTGGCCAGCTGCTGACGCTGCTCAAGCGCAAGTGCTTCACGTGCCACAAGTTCCGTCTGGCCAGCGCGCGCTCGCGCGTGGTGCGCGTCAAGATCCTGCTGCTGGACAACGGCTTCGAGGAGGAGGCGGCCCAGC
>MBAC02002342.1:0-12657 GCA_001712635.2 Nothophytophthora sp. Chile5 | reverse complement strand
CCGCTGCGGGTGCCGATAATTGTCCGTACCCGAGCTATCTCTATTTGAACCGGTTTACCGGTGCCTACACTGTACTTGCCTTTTACGCTGGCTGCCATTCACGCGTGACGCTTCTCTTGCTTACAGTGTGATTGCACACGACTCATCCCTGGTTGGCTCGTGGAATGCACGGCGGACAGCTAGTGCTTGACTGCTGCTGGTTCCTCTTGCCATCGTTTGGACTCGAGTCTTCCGTGCTGGGAGAATAATTCGACGCGTTGTTGTCTGGGTCCCTGACAGCCGCCAACTCGTTCTCAGCATCTCCCTCGCCGAGTGCATCAAATGCATCATCATTATCATGACGAACGAAGAACGTCGCTCGACGAAGCCAATCATGCACGTTTATCTACATATTTACACATTTTATTGGCGCTCCGTCTCAAGGACAGGAGGCGAGGCGAGTGGCCTCATCACATGAGTTCACTCGCCTCTCCTCCTGTATTACATGCATGATACGCATTCTCTACTTGCTGTGAAAGCGGTCCTACTGCCGTTTCGGATCTGGTATTTACACGCTCAATTGGTCCGTGGAGGTGGCCTACTCATCCGAGCAGGAGTCTTCGGCTGCCTCCGTGATGTTGAGCTCGGGATGCAGGCAACTGGCGATGCTCAGCGAGCACGGGTTGGAGTACGTGACGCCGTCGGAACCGCACACGGGTGAGTAAATATCTGGGCAGACGTCCGGGCAAGAAGCGGCGGAAGACGAGTTGGCACTGCTGACAGTGTTACCCTCGAGGGAGGCACATTTCCCATCGCCAGCCTGCGTGATACTGGCATCCTTGCACTTGGCGATGTTCAGCATGCACGTGTTGGAGTACGTGACGCCGTTCGATCCACAGACAGGCGCGTAATTCATGGGGCACACCAAGTTATCGCAACTCCCAGCTTCGCTCTCCAGCGAGCTGGACGAAGCGACGATTTCGTCATCCGTTGACGCCTCACCGCCAATAGAAGAGGAGCACTCCCCATCGGAGACCTGGGTGATTTCGCTCTGACTGGTGCACTGGGCAATGCCCAGGAAACACTCATTCGAGTAAGTGACGCCATTAGAGCCACACACAGGCGAGTAGATCTCCGGACACGCGTCCGAGCATGCGGCACTGCCAGCGTCGGGAGCAGAAGCTTCTCCCGAAGATTTTGAGGAGTCTGGGCATGCTCCATCGGAGACCTTTGCGACTTCGCTTGCGCTGCACGCGGCAATGCTTAAGTAGCAATCGTTCGAGTAGGTGATGCCGTCGGAGCCACACACTGGGTCGTAGATGTCTGTGCACATTTCGGGGCAACCCGAATTGTTGTCGCCCGCGGACGAGGAGGAGGCTGCGGAGGAGCACTCGCCGTCGGACACCTGCGTGATTTCGCCGTCGCTGTTGCACTGCGCAATGGCCAAGAAGCAGTCGTTCGAGTACGTGACGCCATCAGAGCCGCAGACCGGCTTGTAGATTTCGTAGCACACGTCAGGGCACGCCGCACTTGCGCTATCGGCAGCAGACTCGACGACTGTTTGGGAGACGTCGTCCAAGGTGCTGGCGCGGACCGCGGCGACGGCGATGGCCGCGAGTACGATGCGAGTCGCAAGCTTCATCTGGACTGGGGCTGGAGAGGGCGGTGGGGTGCGCTGGCTGTTGCGAATTGGAGAATGACTCGTCACCAGAAGCTGCTCGCTCTCCCACCCCAAACAGGGAAAGACGAGCGCTGCTCGTCGTCTATGCTCCTTCCGAAAAAAGGTTCGCTGTTCGTGGTGCACGATTGGGGGGAAGCCAACAGTGCAAGCAACAACTGCGCTGAACTTCAACGAACGGCGTGTAAAGACGATGGCGTTGGGGCTTACGACCGAGAAAGTGGATATCGCCCAGTGTGTGGAACCCCACCAGCTGCCCAGATGGCACAGTGCGGAGGAGGCAGCAGAAACTCCTGCTGTTCCTGTGGTGGAAGTGGGTGGGAGTGGCAATCAACGCGCACATCGCTGCGTTCAGATTGACTCGTCCCCATCCGAAGCCTCATCATCCTGCCTCTTGTGCCCAGAATTAATCTCCCAACAGCATCAACCGATACACATGACACGGAAAGGTGACATGTCGTTGTGATTCACAACGATCCGGCAATGGATATCGAGCTGGCTTCCTCTTCCATTTCGGCGACCCACGCCAGGATAAAAGGCCAGTCGCCGTCGCTGACGACGAGTCGTCAGTTCAGGGACATACCGGTCCAAACCGTTTCCGATAAATTGGACAGTGAAATACCGGTTTTGAATGGTACGCAATCGGTTAAAAAACGGATGCGACAAGCGAAGTGAATTGCGAGCGTCAGGCGGAAGACCAAGCAGAAAAAACCGATCGGACATGACGAAGGTGAGCAGCCACGCAATCCGCACGCAGTAAGCGAACAGCGACCGAGCCAACACCAGCCATCCCCACCCTCTCCCCCTTTCTTGCTATGACGCAGGTGATCTCCGGACTCGGGGACGTGGCGGACAAGTACGACGTGGTCATCATCGACCAGTACGGCGTGCTGCACAACGGCTCGACGCCGTATGTGGGCGCCGTGGAGTGCTTCAACCGCATGGTGGAGGAAGGCAAGACCGTGATCTTGCTGTCCAACACGGCGCACCGCTCGTGCGGCCTCCCGATTAAGCTGGGGAGCATGGGCTTCAGAACGGATTTCAAGGGCGGCGTCACGGGCGGCGAGGTGGCCTGGCAGTATCTGCGCGACCGCCGCGAGCAGCTCGCGCGTTGCTCGCTGATGACGTCGGATCTGGACGGGAAGGTCGCGAAACGCGATTCCAATCCGGAGTCGATCTTCCACGGACTGGACGTCCAGGTGGTGGGGCTCGACAAGGCACAGTTCCTCATGGTGGAAGGCACGCAGCAGGTCTGCTACAGCGATCGCGTGGCCGAGGTGCTGCCCACGGACTACCGTCACACGGGCGAAGCCAACGAAGCCATGATGACGTTCCTGCGCGGAGGTCTAGAGCGCAAGCTGCCGCTGCTATGCCCGAACCCAGATGTGCTGGCGGTGGTGGCGAACGATCGCTTCGTGCACATGGGTGGTGGCATCGCCAAGATTTACGAGGACATGGGCGGCGAGGTCGTGTACTTCGGCAAGCCCATGAAGGAGCACTTCGAGGTGTGTCTGCGCATGGCGAACGTGACTGACAAGTCGAGGGTCGTGCACATTGGCGACTCGCTGCACCACGACATCCTGGGCGCCACGAACACGGGCGTGGACAGCATCTTCATCGCCGGCGGCGTCCACGCCAAGGAGCTGGGGGTGAACGCCTGGGGCACCACCGACGAGGAGTTGCGTGTCAAGCCCGATCTGCTGGACAAGCTACTGGAGGAGACGAAGCTCAACCCGACGTACACCATGACGCGCTACCACTGGTAAAGCAACAGGGAAAGTGGCGTCGCTTTTGCACTGCCACAGTCTGTTAGAATGACCATCAAAACTACACTACCATTGCCACTTGGCTCGCTCATTGTAGGCTATGCCTTCCATCAATCTCCATCGTGCTATGCATGAAGCAAGACAGAAAGCACTCGGTGCTTAATGCTGCAGCACCTTCAGCTCGTCGCCTCCTCACCTACCAATTGCTTTGTCAAGCTCAAGACGTGGGCGCCACGGAATGTCTCTGGACGCGGGCGGTGCGTTGTGGCGGCACTTGAACCATCGAAGGCCAGTACAACCTCTCGCATGTGCAGCGGAATGGCGTCCACACCATGCAGTGCGCCGATGAGCCCTCCCACGATGGCGGCGTTCGTGTCCGTGTCCCCACCCTTCAGCAATGTCTGCTGGATGGCACGTTCGTAGCTCTCGTTGCGGCGAAGGAAGTACGTGGCAAGCACGAACGCCCAGCGCACGTGGCCCACTTGCTGGGTGCACATGAGCTCCGAAACGTCCAGCGATTCCGTCAAGAACCACTCGCGCGCCACAGAGTGTACGTTTGCAATCACAAACCGTTCGGCGCGGTCCACGGCGCCTTGGAAATCACCCGGATGGCGTAGCAGATGCTCCACCATGAGGCAATAGACGGCATTGCAGTCCTGACACACCTGATTCGGGTGCGACAGCGTAGCCTCGGTTCTGGCAAGCGCCGCAATGGTTTCCTCGGACTCGCCAGCGCTCCAGAGTGCCAACGGCGTGATACGCATCAGCGCTCCATTGGCTTCACTCGAAGGGCTGTACATGGCAGCAGCCTGCGTCATGAGCGTCGCGTAGTTCCCGTCGGCATCCGGCGAGATGTCGAAGGCGGCGGCGCATGTATTCCCAATGTCGAAGGGGTCGGAGGCGCACCAGGCCGCATACTGTCGTGCCACAGACTCGAGAGGGAATCCATCTCCCGGGCGGTGACCTGACAGCCCGCGAGCTAGCGACAGTGCCAGCTCTGAGTCGTCCGTGATCTGCCCCTTGCCCACGCCAAAGACGCCGCCGCCTGGCAGCGTCATGGCGTGCGCCACGCCCGCTTCCGTGATCATACCCGGAGAGAACTCGAGCGTCGCACCGGCCGCATCTCCGCACAGCACACCGAGGAAGGCGCCGTACGCGTGGGCCCAGCTCACGCCAGCGCGGCGGAGCGCACTCGTCCCGGTCACCATGGCGTCCATTCTGATCTGATAAGTGCACCTGCCAATGCAAATGAAGAATACTTTGCTGGAACCGGTAATACCGGATCTGTGTCCCTTTTCCCTCTGCGTTCCCCAGATCGCTCCGCAATAAATAGTGCGTTTGCCTCAACCTCAACAACGCCAATTCCGTCTCCGTTGCTGCAGCATCCAGTTTGCCAGCCGGAAGATGCCTACCATTTATTCTGGATCACAAGATGTTGACTAAATTTGGGACACACACTCCAGTTTTCCGCAGCGCTTCGTCAACGGCGACGTTCGCATTCGAGAACTTGCCGAAAGGCAACCAAGCTTTCCTTCCGCAACGTTGAAGCGTGACTAACCGATGCGGGAGCTGGAGGACAGCGCGGCCTCGACGGCCACGGCGGCGGTGCAGCTGCCCATCCTGCCGCTGGACGGCAAGGTGCTGTTCCCGCGCACGTACCTGCGACTGGCCATCACGTCGGCGTCGGCGCTGCAGCTGCTCAAGGACCTGGTGTGGGAGGTGCGCTCGCCCAAGACGACGCGCAGGGGCGGCAGCAGCAATGGAAATGGCGACGCGTCGGCGTCGCTGTCGCTGGCCATCTTCACCAGACGCAGCAGTGACGGCGACAGCGACGCGCAGCAGGCGCTGGCCACGACCGCCGAGGCCAAGGACGCCGTCTACCACGTCGGCACCGTGGCGCGCGTGGTGCAGCTGACGCGCATGCAGGGTGGCGCCACGGGGCTGTCGGTGCTGGTGCAAGGGCTGTACCGCGTGCAGCTGCAGGGCGTGGCACAGACGCGGCCGTATCTGGTGGGGACGGTGCAGAAGCTGCTGGCGCCTTCACTGCCGCTCAAAAGCAGGGCAGATGGCAAGGCGGAGAAGGACACGGCGTTGACGCTGGAACAATTGGCGCTGCGGTTGAAGCAGCTGACGCAGGAGTATCTGGAGACGGCCAAAAGTTCGCCGCTGTTACGACGCAGCAACGGCCTCGTAGATGCCATCGGCAACTCTTCGGCAGGGGAACTGGCGGACGTGGTGGTGTCGTATCTGAACGTGGGTGCCGCGGAGAAGCAGGACGTTCTGGAGGCGGTTTCGGTGCATCAGCGCTGCGAGCGCGCCGTGACACTGTTGGAGCAGGAGACAGAGAAGGCGCGGTTGCAGCGCAAGATCCAGAGCGAGGTGCAGGGCAAACTGGAGGGCACGCGCAAGGAGTTTTTGCTACGGCAGCAGCTGGAGGCCATCAAGAAGGAGTTGGGGGAGGTGGGTGATGATGGCGCCGGGGGCGACAACGCCGGGGAGATCAAATTGCTGGAAGACCGGCTCAACGCACTGACGCTGGAGCCCAAGGCCGCCAAGGTCGCGCAGCGCGAGCTGCGTCGCCTGAAGGGCATGACTGCCATGCAGCCCGAGTTCGGCATCCTGCACAACTACCTGGAGTTCTTCTCGGAGTTGCCATGGAACGCCGCTACGGCCGACTCGCTGCTGGTGGAGCGCGTTCGTCAGCAACTGGATGCCGACCATTACGGTCTGGACAAGGTCAAGAAGCGCATCACGGAGTACATTGCGGTCCGCAGCCTCAAGCGGGACATGCGTGGCCCTATCCTGTGCCTCGTAGGGCCGCCGGGCGTAGGGAAGACGTCGCTGGGCCGCTCAATTGCCGCGGCCACCAACCGCAAGTTCGAGCGCGTGGCACTGGGCGGCGTGCACGACGAATCAGAGATCCGAGGCCACCGCAAAACCTACGTTGGTGCTATGCCTGGCTGCGTGTTGAACGCGCTACGACATGCCGAGACCAACAACCCAGTGCTGCTGCTGGACGAGGTCGACAAGCTGGGCAAGGACTTCCGTGGCGACCCGGCCAGCGCACTGCTGGAGGTGCTGGACCCGCACCAGAACAACACCTTCACGGACCACTACCTTAACGTGCCGTTCGACCTGAGTCACGTGCTGTTCTTGGCCACAGCCAACAGCCTTGACACCATCCCGGCACCGTTGCTGGATCGGATGGAGGTCATCGAACTCAGCGGCTACAGTGTGGAGCAGAAGGTGGAGATTGCGCGTCGATATTTGCTCCCGCAACAGATTGAAGCCAACGGACTGCGTGAGGAGATGGTGCGTGTCTCGGACGATGCGCTGCGCTTCCTGATAATGCGGTACACACGCGAGGCCGGCGTGCGCGACCTGGAGCGTCAAGTGGGGGCGCTCTGTCGCTACGTTGCCGTCGACGTCGTACGAGAGCTGGACGAGGCCAAACAGCAGCAGCAGAAGGCTGGCGGGAACAAGAAGGACGAGACTGACGCCGACCTGGTCGCAGCGTTCGACCCCATTTTTATCGACAAGAAGATGATCCACGCCATCCTCGGACATGAACTCGTGTTCAACGAAGTAGCGCTGCGCTCCAGCGTGCCTGGGGTAGCTACGGGTATGTCTTGGAGCACGGCCGGCGGCTCCATTCTCTTCGTCGAGGCCTCGTGCACGCGACACTCACCCGATGAACTGTCGATTGCGACCTCATCGACTTTAAGTCACTCGGCGCCGATGCTGCAGCTCACTGGAAAGCTGGGCGATGTCATGAAGGAGTCGGCGCAACTCGCACTTTCATGGCTGCGAGTGAACGCGCATCTAATCGAGTTGCCGCCGCTGCCAGCTACGTCTGTTACCGGAGAGGCTTCAGGTCCCAGCGTGATTTCCCTGGACGGCATTTCAGGCGTTCATGTTCACTTCCCCGAAGGAGCTATCCCGAAAGACGGGCCGTCGGCGGGTGGCGCCATCGTGTGTGCGCTGCTGTCCGTCATCTCGGGTATCCCCGTGCCTGTGGACATCTCCATGACCGGCGAGATTACGCTGCGTGGCGTGATCTTGCCGGTGGGCGGCATTCGCGAGAAGGTGTTGGCGGCCATCCGCGCCGGCATTAAGCGCGTCATCCTACCGCGCGGCAACAAAAGCGAGGCCGAGGAGCTACGCGAGGAGTTTGCCGGCGTGACCTCCAGTCAACTGCGGGAGCGAGACGCCCACAAGCCCCGCGTGCAGCTACTGTTCGTAAGCGACCTGCGTGAGCTGGTGCAACTGGTCTTCCGCATGAAAGTGCGCGAGGACTCGCGGGTACGCCGTGTCGACGGCAGCAGCGCCGCCACCAGCGGAGGCCTCGACTTCACGTCGGACCCCGTGCTACTGAGCATGCTCTAGCGCTCTGCTTTCAGCTGTGTTTGTATTGTTTCTGGGTATTCTGACCACTTTCTCCCTTGCGTGTCTCCTTTAATGAACAACAACCGTCTTCCTTCCAAGCAGCTAGTGGTCGGGGCTTCTCTTCCGCGCCAGAGGTTATGAGCCCGTCGACTCTCTCCTGCGGGTTTGAGGCGATGGACACTACGTGGTGGCGCTCAGAGGGTTGAAGGCGTTCGTGACGTACGGGTAGTACTCCGCCTGCGCCGAGCCTGAAGAGCCCTCTTCCAGCCCCGAGAACTGCGCCGGCTGCAGGTGCGCGTACTTCTTCCCCAGCACTGCACGCAGCTTCTTGTCCTTGCCGTGATGTGGCTGCGGATACCAAGAGCAGACACGTCACCACCACAAGCCTACCTCCTCAGAAGGGGAGAGACGACGAACGTACTTTGTACATGGCCACGACGAAGTTCACAGGCAACCCGTAGCGAAGCACGGACTCCACGAACACGCGGACCATCTGCAGAGCACAAGCGCCAGTCAGTCAGTCTGCTTCTCCGTCCCAAAGTCCACCTACCACAGAACTGCCAGGTGCATCCATTCGTACTTTGATGTGCATCCAGGCGATGAAGGTCTCGCCAAAGTGCGCCTTGCACCAGCGGATGAGTGCCGACCAGAGCCGATCCACCTCCACCTCGAGCTCGGCGATGGCCTCTTCGTTGGACGCGTGGCTCGTCGGGTCGAACGTGAACTCGCGGACCACGAAGCGCTTCTCCTTGGCCCGCGTCTTGAACTCCTCCACGTAGTCCACAGTGGAGCCCGCCTCGAAGTTGCCTTCTTTATCCACGAAGCCCGGTTGGTACTGGCCCTTCAGCAGCGTCACCGTGTACACGGCCGAATCGCCTTCCTCCAGCAGCTTCCGCGAGGAACCGGGCACCACGGGCGACCCGCGCACGTTGCCGCGCGCGCCTTTAGGTCCGTACTCCGCGATCTGGTCGCCCAGCTGCGCGTACTCGAGCAACCATTGCTCCTCCAAGGTCTTGGGCACGATCACGACCAGCGTCTGCAGGTACTCCGTGTTCACAAAGTCCGAGGGGGACACGATGTCGGGCGTCAGCACGTCCGTCAGGTTCGCCACCATCAGGTTGCCGCTTGACAAGCGAAGAGAGCGAGTTAGTCAACTACCCCCGAAGGCTCCTACCCCAGGGGAGAGACCAGTCAGAGCGTACCCCTTCTTCCGCTGCAGCCCAATGAGCTGCTGCTTCTTCTCCGCGTAGCGCGTGCTTAGCTGCTTCAGCTCCTCCTCGATCTTCCCCACCGACTACAGCATACAAAGAAAGAGAGAGAGAGAGAGACATTACCCCACCGAAGTCCACCAGCCTCCTTCCCTTCAAGACAGCAGCATCAATTAGAGATTGGATGCCGCACCGACTGGATGATGCTGACGATCTCGGGCAGCGGCCGGCGGTGCGGGTGCTTGGCTTCGTCCCACGAGAAGAAACTCAGGTATCGCTCCACCGGCACTGCACCAGGTCAGTAGACACGGATGTCACAGAAGACACAAGTCCGTTAGATGCGCTGCAGCGTCTCAGTATGTGAGAGAGCAGAGGCAATAGCTATACAGCAGCAAACCTCCATCGACTGTCAGCGCCTGGTCGCCCTTGTTCAGGTCGTGGAACTGGCGCTCGATCTTGCGCACGACGCTCTCGATCACGAGGTCCACGCGACTCAAGTCATCGCTCAGTGCCTAGTAGAATGATAAACGTGGCGACATACACGCCGCAATCGATGACCTCCCTTTCCAACTCTGCAGGATCCGACAGTCGCACGTACCATGAGCGAGTCCAGCGTTCCCACCAGCAGATCCGACGGCAGCTCCACGCGGGAGCAGTCTACACTCGACCAAAGCCGCAGCAAAGAGGCGCCACCGTAGCATCCGTCAGTCAGTCTCTCTGCTTCGCATCCACTACGCCTGGGCAAGAAACGCTTCGGCAGTGTTACCGGCATAGTCGTGGCGGCTGGAGGCGGTCTCCGCCTTGAGCGACAGGAAGGTGGTCTCAGAGGAGCTGTTGCCCTCGTTAGGTACGGACACCAGCCACACACTCATCGCGGACGCTTCGACGACCTGCGCTTCGCCTTGGCCTGGGGCTTCACTTGCTGCTTGGCTTCCCTCTCGTGAGATCCTTTGCGGCTTGCGGTCGGTAGCCGAGCGGCGCAACTTCGACCAGTACCGGTATACCAGTATACACCATATTCGTACCCCCTTGCCACAATGTAACCGTACTTATCGCACAAATCCTAAGCGAACTTAGCCGGCGTCTGCTTGCCATTTGCCAACGACGGGCGAGCATGGCACGCGAGAGGCGAAGTGGTAAGTGGCGGTGCTCAGGGGAGGCCACCGCGGAGGCGGAGGGAAGATGCTGATGACTATTAGGACGTGGATGACATGTCTCCCAAGCAGGTAGCCGGTCTCCGGAGCGCCGCCGCGCCCGGTCGCGTTCCAGGTCGCGATCGAAGGCGACGTCGACCTCCTCTTCGAGACGGAAAGGGTGCGTTGGCTGGCAGTTGTGCTGCTTTATGGAGCAGCAGATGGAGAAGAGCTGGTGCATTTCAGTGCTGATGCGTACTGCGCTTCGTGAAGGGGGAAGGAGCGACGGTCGCACTCGTCCCGAGATCGCAGTCGCGGGAGGAAGCACGAGCGACGACGCTCCGTTTCGTCTTCTTCGTCCAGGAGTCGAGGCCGAGCCTCCTCTTCCGACTCAAGCGACGACAGCAGAAAGGAGCGGAAGAAGGCCCACCACTCCAAGAAGAGGAAGCACCGGGGTGCGGACGACGAGAAGAAGCGCAAGAAGAAGGAGCACAAGAAGAAGCACAAGAAGAAACGCCGCAAAGATCGTCGAGGTGCGGATGACTCGTCCTCTTCTTCGTCCAGCTCCGACTCGGACACCATCCGCAGCTCCATCTCGGGCAAGAAGATCAAGCGCAAGCTGGACCGCTCGGCCGCCGATCTGCAGCATCAGAAGAGTCGTCAGCAACTGCTGCAGTTCTACAACGGCATGTTCGACTAACCATCAACAGACAGCATTGGGGTGCGACGCGGTGACGAATTCAAGCGAAGGAAAACCAGGAAGAGCCGCACAAAACGCAACGGAATATCGTGTTTTCAAGACGATGGCAATCCAAAGTGAGTCCTTCGGACGCTAAGCTCCTCTCTTAGTCTGTGTAGGCGTTGAGTCCGTAGGTGAGCACCTTGTCTCGAATGTCCTGGCGGTCGATGGGGCACGTGGTCACTCGCACCGCACAGGCTGAGCAGAGCACTTGGTGGCGGCATGGGAGTAGCACCACCGAAACCGGCTGCGCAAAGCACACGACGCAGAGCTCCTTCTCGCGGCGCTGCTCCACCGCCGCTCGGTATGTGGCTCGAAGCGCTGCGCGAACGTGGTCCATGCCGCGTGTCAGCGCGATCTCCAGCTCTTCCAGGTCGTCCAGACTGCGAGTCGCCAACGTACTGTCGTCTCCACGGAAAGCGTCGTTCTGCTTCTTGAGCTGCGCGTTTTCCCGTCGGAGTTCCTCCGACACGGCCTTCAGGTTTTCGTGGTACTCGGAGGTGAGTTGAGCTTGCTGCTTCGCGAGGGTCATGCTACGTTCATAGCGTTTGATCTTGAAGGCGTCATGCTGGGCTTTCAGCTCCGCTTTGGCGGCAGCAGCTTCCAGTTGAGTGACGCAAAGCCAGAGGCGCTCCAAGTCCTGCGATTTGGCGTGGAGCTGGGTGGTTTTCGTCATGCTTCTTTGCAGAGCAGATTCGAGCAGCGCGGTCGTGGAAACCTGCGCCATCGGAGCCACGTCATCGAAGTTGACCTGGGTGGTTTGGTCCCGTTTGAAGGGCACCACTTTGCTGTACGTGGGCAACTCAACTGCTTCAGAAGAAGAGTGTCTCGCCGGCATCGCAGCTCGGAGTCGATCAGGGAACGATCGGTGTCGAAGCTCTGGACCCTGGAATGCCAGTTTGATGCTTCGCTTACGTTGCGCAGCTGCTGGGGATGGAGGCGAGTAGGATGGAGGCGCCCCAGTCAGCCATTCCTGATGAGCTGAGGAGAGCAGAGAGACCCGAACCTCGCGAGAGTAGCCAGCAGCAGAGCGACTCGAGCTGGGGCTGTCGGCGAGAAGCGATTGTACGTCTGTGTCTTCAATCGCCTCGAGCGTCAATGCAGCTGCGTCATCACAAGCTGCAGACTTCTCGTGTTCCGTTTCCGCCACCTCTGGCTCAGCTTCCACTTCGTCGAAGCTCATGTTGGAGTGGCAGCTCTCGCCATCGCTCACCAAACTCCACTCGTCCTCGCTGCTGCTGTTGCTGTTGCGGTTGGCCATGTTGCTTCACTGATACGTGCTTGGAATCGCCTTGATGGTGGTCTTCGTCGATCGAGGAAAGCTGAGGAATGCCCAACGATAAACGCAACCGAACGGAACTTGCCTTCGCTCTTGAGCAGGTGGTGATTGCCGATCTCCATGGCATAGACCCCACCTTTGCCGACCTGAAGCTGCGCCGCTCTCCCGTCCATCTGGGCTTCAGAAGATCTGCATCTTCACCTGCAGCCACCCAAACAGATTCAAAGCGGAAGAGAACAGCGCCATGTGGCGATACGTGAATCCGCCACAGTCGCTCGAACTGGAGCATTCAATGTATTCAATGTCGTCTATTTATACGGTGGATGCCGATGGCTTCGCTGCTGCTGAGCTATGGGAATGCGACAGCGCGCTCCTGGTCGTGCACCGCCTGGATGACCATTTGGTTGAAGTCGGCCGGGTTGTCCATGAACACCTGGTGGCCCGAGAGCGGCACGAGACGGAAGACGGCGTAGTGGGTCTTCTCCAGTC
>MBAC02002336.1:0-27234 GCA_001712635.2 Nothophytophthora sp. Chile5 | reverse complement strand
GAAGTAGTCGAAGGAGTCGATGTGCTGCTTCACGAGGCCGCGCAGCTGCAGGAAGTACGGCAGCAGACGCCACTTGTCCTTCACGCTGGCCACGGGCTTCTCCAGCTCCGCCAGAGACGCGGCGGACACGCCCACGGGCGGCGCGGACGGCGCCATGGTCTGCTCCGATGGCGGCGCAGTGCGATCTGCGTCGGTTGAGGAAGCGGAGCTGCTGGGGAATTACTGGTGGGAAGGAAGTGGGTTGAGCAATTGTGTGGGACACGCAACATTCGGGTTGGATATGGTGTGGTGGACATAGGATTCGAGATTCTCGAGGCGACATGTGTAATTTCACCGAAGTAAAGTGGGTAGGAATGGAATTTAGTGGGAGCAGTGATTAGGTAAGCATGTACACTTTACAGTAAAGTGGAACGACGTAAAGTGAAACAACAAGTTCCAGCGGTTGACGACAAAAGCATGCGCGTTGTTTCGTATGCTTCCTTGCATTGTTGCAGCAGCGCTGGAACTTCTAGCCTTGCCACATACTCCCCGCTACACTCTTGCCGTTCCCTTTGCCCCCCCTCCTTCACCCTCCGTGCTTCATCTCATCCGCCCCGTCCTCACTGCGGCAGTCTGGTCCGCAGCTGGGTGAGCAGCTCAGTCATGAGCGAGCCTTGCGCGCGCAGCACGTCCACGAAAGTCTGGCGCTCCTGGGCCTCCTGCGCAGCCTTCTGCTTCTCCCACGCGAGCCGCTCCTCCTCCAACGCCACGCGCCGCTCCTCGAGCCGCAGCTTGCGCTCTTCCATCGCTAGCGTCGGCTCCGCTAGCTTCTCCGTTCGCGGCCTCTTGGCCGAAGCTGCAGCAGCAACAGTGCCTGCTCTCGGCCCACGCTTGACGCCACTGCCATTCTGCTGTCCGACAGCAGCACGCACAATCGCCGGAGCAGCAGCAGCAGGCGCCGCGGCTCCGACAATCGGCGCCGGGGCGATCGACGTCAGCGACGCCGGCACACTGGCGGATGTGGGCTCCACCGAAGGCACAGCTCCATTGCCGCCAAGCTCCGCGAGGCTGCGCATGGCCACCTGCAGCGCCTGCTGCACGCGCTTCTCGCGCATGGCGCCCTTGTTCACCGTCTGCTCGTCCACCTGTCCATCCATTCAAGCCACGAGTTTAGAGTCCTTCCTTCCGTCTCTCTTCACGCAGCCACAAACACTTACCACGCGCGAGAGAATGGCCAGCAGCTTGTTGCGCAGGTCGAAGTCGGCGGGCGAGCCGGCGCCGCGCAAGCCCGCCATCTCGTTCTTGCGGTAGGCATCCAGCAGCATGTCGACGCGCCGCTTGACGATGGCGTGGTCCAGCGCGTTGCCCTTGTTGAAGGCCACGCTCATCGTCGCCTCCAGCTGGGCCTGCACGCTCGTGGCCACCGCCACCCAGGCCGAGCGCGTGCGTCCGTAGCCGGCGGCCCATGGGAACCAGCGGATCACCTCGCGCACCAACACCACGTCGAAGCGCGGCTTGAAGCGGAACAAGCGCCGCTTGCCGGCACCCGTCGCGTCGTCGTCATCGTCGTCGTCGTCTCCGTCCTGGGCACGCAGCTCCTCCATCTCCAGCCTGTCCACGTCGCCGCTCTCCATCACAGCCGCGTCCTCGCCCACCATCTGCCGCTGTCTCCGGGCCGCCATCGTAATGGACCGTTATGAGGAGGGGAAGCAAGGGGCGGGTTGTTACGTTTAGCTCGTTTGTACCGGAATGATAGGAGCATGAAAACGGATTATTTGCTGCACCGACGTTGATTTGCTACAGGAAATGAGATTGCGAGAAACGTACCTAAAGCGATCTTTTCGACACACGATGCGGCCACACGTTTTCCCCAAAACGTGAGCCAAATACAGGTTACGTTTACCTATCTGCCGCGACGCTACCTATCCGAAGCAGGTTACACATCTCATTAAGTACGAAGCATGGACGTAACTCGGGTCATACCAGAACATGTACCGGTATCAGTAAATGAGCCATCGAGGCGGACACTTGATCCGACACGATGCACGCCGACGCACCCGGCGGCCTCCCGGTCGTCGTCGTGGACGACCACCACCACTGCCTGCCCGAGATCCACCTGGTAAGACAGTCGTCTCCTCTCTGTGTCGATTGCATAGCTTTCCCGCTTTCAACCCCTCGATCCCCACCGTCTAACTGTTATGCTAGGCCATCCGCCAGCGCCGCCTGCCATTCACCGGCATCCACGTCCTTCACGTCGACGCGCATCCCGATCTGTCCTTCCCATCGACGCTCGACGCCTCCGTTGTCTTCGATCCAGAGACGCTCTATGATTCATTGGACGACTCCGTGGCAGGTTTGCAAGGCCGCCATGTCCGACGTTACCAGGTTCATGCAACACGCTAAGCTCTCGGGGTTGATTGGCTCAGGCATCGCTGAGTTCCTGCTGCCGCTGGTCTTCGCCGGTCACGTGAACCAGATCACATGGCTTAAGCCGCAATGGGCCACGCAGGTGGGTGGTCAACTGGCAAATGCTGGCAGAGTTCAACCAAGTTCTTAACGTTTTGGGGTGAAATGCTAGATGCCGACGGGGGAGTTCACGCGACTCGCTGTCGGGAAGCGCAAAGTCAACGGTGGCGTTAATGGAGCTGTCTTTTGACTGGTAGATGGCACACTGACTTGACTATGACATCAGATACGCTGGGGGTGGCGTCTTCGCTGCCTCACTTCGTAGAAGACGAGTTGTTCTGCGCCGTGGGAGACTTGCACGAGGCTTCCATCCGGTAGATGTCAATGGATTATGCCTTGTCGATCTGTTGACACGGAGGGATGACGCATATTGTGGGTCATTTGCTTGCTTGCGACTGTAGGTATTGGGACTTGTATGCCACGGAGACAAGCGCGTCAACCGATGAGACCTCTTGGCCTGCCACTGTAACCTCAGCGGCAATGGAGAACGCGCGACAACAGACCAAAGCCTTCGTCTTGGACGTGGACTTGGACTACTTCTCCACTTGGAACCCGTTTCGTCGAGGTACTCCCCGCCAAGCAGCAGGGGGACTGGCGTCTGAGTCTTGACTGACTTGACTGGCATTTTGTGCTCGTCCCATTTAGATTTGGAGACACGTATCGGCGTCTTGGCGGTGGCGACGGTAGCCCAAGTGTTCGCCAACGTGCTTTATAAGAAAGCAGCTCTTGATGCCATGACGGCCGAGCAGCGGAACACAGAGAGAATCGCGTTCCTGAGACTCCTGGCGCGTCTACAGACCGCGGCTGCATCCAGCTTTGATCCCCCGCATGAGGAAATTGTGCGCGAGTTGCTGCCGTTCTATCCGGAAGACGTGGATGCCGAGCGGATGCTGAGTGAATTTCTAGTGTTGCTAGCGCAGTATCAAGACGACAAGGCCACGCAACGCGAGATCTGGACGGCCGGGCCATTTCTGGACCTGCCGCATCACGAGAGCTCCCTGGAAGAGATCGAGCGCATGGTGAGTGAGCTGGAGCAATTCCTGCATGCGAATGCACTGGATGCGGCCAACCCTCCGGCTCTTGTGACCATTGCCAAGTCTACAGGTGACGAGTTCCTACCTCCGCATCAGTTGGACATCGTTCTCTCAAGTGTACTGCAGATGCTGGAGCGAGTGTTCGGGGAGCTCTCCATGCGGATTGTGGAGTACGAACCTATTGATGATGAAGGTGAAGCCGTCAAAGCAGCAACATCATCAGTTTTGGGTCGAAAACCCTCGCAGTAGAAGCAAAATGAGTATTCAGATCACTTAGACACAGGTCTTCCTCGATTCAGAGCGTGATTGACTGGTAGCACTGTCCACACCAAGCGTAAAGCAGCAGCAACTCCATCGAGCACTTGGTCGACGCTGTAGCAGTGCTGCTGGCACCGCACGAAGCCACCCAACGAGTCTGATATCCCGCGTTCTCCAGCCTCCAAGCGCAAATTCCAAGCCGTTCTCTCTGCAAACGCTCGACCGGGAAGGCTTCGTTCAGCTCAGCCAGCTCCAAACTCCAGAGATCGTCGAGCAGCGTCGTGTCGTCCTGGCCCCCGAAGAGATAAACACGCGGTGGACTCGAGCCGGGAGGTTCCTGGACGAAAGCACTAGCTCCCCAATAGCGCGGTACTGGACGTCGCTCGTCCTGGGTCTCAGTATCATCCGACTGACTTACACTTACGCTTCTCCATCCATCGAGTGGATCTTCTAGACCTTTCAAGCGAACGCCAAGCTGCGACTCGAAGCGAGGGGCTCTGGAGGACGCTGGAGGACGAGTTGGCGGTTTTAGTCCCCGCCCGAGTGCCATCAGCTCGTATGGAGTGAGTAGCGCGGCCCGTCCAGCGTGCGTTCGTCTTTCAGCGAGGATCGGACTATCGGCATTGGTCACTGGACTCAACTGAGTCCATCGAGCTGTCGAACTGGAGCTGGAGCTGGGACTGTAGTTCAGTCGGAACAAGTCGTATAACTCCAGACCAGACCCGCCTCGTGTCCCGCCAAAGACGAACATACTGCTTTGATACACGACCACAGAGTGCTGAAACCGCGGAGTGGGTGGCGTCCCCGTGGCCACAGCTGATAGATTAGTCCATGTGAACTTCGGGATGCAGGGAGTCATGTCGAACGAGACGTCCCAGGTATCCAGCGCTCCATCCAGACCGTCAGCGGCTAAGTCTGCGAGTCCCAGGGTCCAATTCCCAGCCACTGGCAGCTGATGAAACACTGACAGAGGTTCCAGGGGGGCCACAGACGACGCTTTATCGCTCATAGAGGATGCGAAGGTGAGGATATGGGTACCTGGAGCGCATGAGGTCTTGTCTGCAGCTTCGTCGGGGCTTTGCAGCGTCACGGGGAAAGCTCTCGTGTTTGGAGCCGTGCCAGTGATCCGGTGGTCACCTTCGAAGCGTCCGAGGCCTTCGCCGTCACTCCACGTCGTCTCTTGAGCTCGGGAATCCACTGGGAAGTCGACAGTTTGTTGTCGGCCTGGGAATGTGGCAGGCCCAGGCCCGAAGAGCTGGAGACGCAGGCGATGTGGACAGGAGTGTGTGAGCTGCAGCTTCACCGTCAGATTGGCTACACAGAGCTCGTCGCCGCTGGCACTGGGGCCTTTACTACCTATTGCGAAGACCTCCCCACCGTCAGGAAGATGGAGACTCGTCGGTTGACGACTGTCCAGCGATGCCGAGGTCTTCCTGGCAGTCGTAGAGGAGACCGACAGTTCCCAGAGATCGTTCAGGGCTAGAGGACCCCACGTTGAGGCGTTGGTGACGTCGGGCTTGTCATCTTGCCGGCCACCGAAAAGCAGTAGGCGGTCATTGACGACGGCCATCGAGTGCTTCTCCCTCGGAAGCGGGAGCGGCGAAGCTTGAGGTACTTGCCACCACGTTTCGGTGAGTAGATCGTACCGCCAGAGCTCGTTGGACACCGCTCGTGGTCGGTCTTGCAATAGACAAGGGACTTTGAGAGCTTTGTTGCATTCGTAGCTTCGAGCCAAGCCGCCGAACAGATACAGGAAGCCGCCCAAAGCCGTGAGAGAGTGGCCTCGTCGAGCTGAAGGTAGTCGTTGAAGTGGATACGCGTCAGTGAAGCGCAACCCCGCGCGAGTGCCTTCTTCAGCTAGCGTTCGAGCGACACAGCGCTGCCATGTATTCACTGGCTTCGGCGGCATTCGTAGCGTGACTATGGTGCTGTAAGAGCCATGGCCGTCGAGTAGAAGCGGCTTCACACGGAAGCGGTAGGCAGCCAAAGGCGCCAGGTCGGTAATAGTGACATTCCCACGATCTTGAGCTTCCTGACTCGGAAAAGTGGCCATCTTCACCGCACGGAAGTCCTCGTTAGCTGAGCGGTTGGCCATCTCCACTACGAAGCCCTCCACAAGCTGCTTGAAGCCATACTGAGGCGATTTCCAGGTCACTCGAGCGCTAGATGAGGTCAGTGACGTCACCTTTAGCTGGTCGACACTCTCCCCAACTGCTTGGAGTCTCAGGCCCGCGTCACTTTCCCCAGCCTTCGACGAATTGAAGAGGTCAGCGAAGGACACGAAGCTGCTGCCTCCACCGCCACCACCTCCATCAATTCCTGCGCCGCCCCCTCCGCCTCCGAAGAAGCCTCCGCCACCTCCTCCGCCACCCTTTTTCCCGCTTTGACCGCTTCCTCCACGTCCACGTTGCCCATTCGAAGCCCAACGCGAAGACTCCAATGGAGTCACAGCGATCTCCATCAACGAGGTCTGTGAATTCACGAGGCACTTGCCTTCGAGTGAGTATTGATACGAACCTCCAGTACCGGCAAGACCTGGAGCTGTAGCAGAGGCTCCGACTCCACCAGTTGCTAGGATAGAGTAGTCAGCGCTACTGGCTGCGAATCCCCAGTTTAAATGCTCATGGCGAGCTGGGAGACCCGAGAAATCCCGCAAATCTCCTGCTACGTTCGTGGAATGGTACTCATCTCGAGGTGCTTGCCCCGTAACCTCGAGATCTAGGGGAATCGACGTGGCATCAGCAGCAAGTCCGGGTTCTGCAGACTCCAAGCCGCCTCCGCCGCCTCCATGGGCACAACAGTAGGAGGTGGAGCCTGCTCCTCCCCCTCCAGCAGCTACGAGGACCGTGCGGCCATTGACTCGCACCTCCGAGGCACCTCCACCTCCGCCACCGGAGAAGTCGCCGGTGCCGCCATTTCCACCGCCATTATAGCCACCTTGACCGCGTTCGTCGCCTCCACCGCCTACTAAAACCTCAATCAGATCTCCAGCGGAGACTCGGAAGATTCCACGTGCAAAGGCGCCACCCCCACCGTCACTTAAGCCTCCAGAGGCGTCGAACGCACTGGCACTGGCTCCTCCAGCTCCCCAGGCGTAAATATCGAGTGCTACGATTCGAAACGCAAGCTGCTGCTGCTCTGAAGAAACACGATAGCTCTGCGATCCGCCTGCGAAGAAGAAGGAACGTTCCGCCAGTCGTTCGCCCGACCACGTGACGGGGAACACCAATACAACTCCAGGCTGGCCGGGTTCTGCTTGACTGGTAGAGTCTCCGCCTCCGGCTGTAAGCTGGACAAAGTACCAATCCTGTTGATTGGCCGCTTGTTGGCGAGAAGCTCCCATAGTCACTTGAATCGCTCCAACCGACGGCTTTGAGCTCTGGTCCCCGCTTCCAGCCTCATTGAGTTGGTTATTATCGACTGTGTAGTCAGTCAGGAACGTTGGGGACTCCACGAAGCTTCCGGAGTCGTCGCCCTCAACCACCGCTCGAACTCGTGCGACATAGGACGTATATGACTCTAAGGACTGGGCGGAGAGATTCGCGACTCGCTGGACGTTGTCGACAAGATCTGACGCCATTCGAGTCCACGTGAAGCTCCGAACAACGCGGTAATCCACTTCATACGTCAAGTCTGTCTTCGTGTGGCCTCCTAGATCAGTAGGAGGATTCCAGATCAATCGTAAAGGGTTTCGCAATACGCGGAGATTCGACACCGGGCCTGGGGCCGTTCGGAGCGTCCTGAACGGCTTCGAAAGCGAACTGAAGGGCCCCTGACCATTGGCGGTGGTCGCAGCTACCCGAAAGACACAGGAGGACCCTGGAGGACGTTCCAGCGACGCCACGACCGTCGAGAAGACGTCCTTTTCGCCATTGATTCCCGGAGACACGGACTCGCTGATGGTAGTCCAGCCAACCTCATCGTCGCACTGTTCTTGAGCATGGAACGACTGGACAGGGAACAACTCGGCGATCAGGACGTCGCTCTTTGCTTGAAGATCGCGACGCATTCGCCATGTGATGGTGAGCCGAGATGACGTAGCAGCAAGCAGTTCAGGAGGCGAAGGAGCTCGAGGTAGTCGCGTGGCTGGGATGCGTATCGGCTTACTACTCCCACTCCAAGAACTCCAACCAAACTCATCGGAGTACTGTGCCCGTACTCGAAAGGTGAAGGCTTCACCTGTAGGCAGCTCATTGATCTCAAAGCTGCAGAGATCCACACAGAGTCGACGGTGAAGACTTGGTGCGCTTGGTGGAGATCGTAGAGCCTGTATGGCTACCTGGTCGCCAGCGCCTGTGTATAGCGCTGACAACGTCTCGCTATACAGCGTAAGTAGCGGCAGTGGGTCTTCAGCAGCTTCGTCGTAGACCACGTGATCGAAGACGACGATCCACTCGAAGGTTCCGACGGTATCAAGAGCGTTCCGAACCACTTGGACTTGTCGGATCCGTTCCAGTGACTCAAGTGCCGTCTTCATGCTCTCATCACTAGCATCGAAAGCGATTGGGGGCGTCACGACCCCCGCAAGAGCTCGACCGCCTCGTGGACTCGGACTTGAGCCTTCATACGACAGAGCCAAGCGGAAGAACCCGTCGACAACGTTCTGACCCGCGTCGGCCAGTGTGAAAACGCGCTGCTTCGCTGCCGATTGCGTGGCTTGGGCCCCCGGATCAGGGGACAGTCCGGAGAGTGAGGCGCCTAGGGAGACCCAGTCGCCAGACCCGGAGACCGCGTACTGCGCTTCGTACGCTTCGACGTCAACCACCCCGCCCGTGCCAGTCAATGCATTGCCAAAGGCTGGCCAAGAGATCGACACCGCAGCGGATCCTGGATGACCTGGAGTCACGCGAACCAACTCGGCCGTGACTTGGTGGTCGTCGGGGATCAGCGAAGCCTGGACATCCACGGCGAACGCAAGGCCTGCGACCAGCGGCTTCCAGCTGCTCCAATACATTGCGAGATGCCAATCAATGAGCAACAGACGCCCTTTCGCCACCACGCGCCTCTTGCTCAAGATCCTGAAGCCAGTCAACCGTGTTTTCTATTGAGTTGGTACCAGAAGATCGCTCTATGTCTATCTAGTCTTGCTGGACTACAGCGAGTGCGAGTCGTTCGTAGTCGGCCAGAGAGTTGTAGATGTGGGCTGACAGACGCACGTACAGTCGACCGTCCACGCATTTAACAGGCACTTCGATGTGGTGCAAGCGATGCAGTGCGTCTTGCACTCGTTTCGCATGAGTCGACGTGGCCTTCGGCTCCTTTTCGTCGACTATCACATCCCCGCAGAGTCTTCTCGCAGTCGGCAACTGCACGAGACGCATGGCGTGTCGCTTATGCATCGGGAGCGTTCGTTCACGTTCGAGATGCGCCGGCATCTCCCACTTCGAGTACAGCAGCTCCGCGGCATTCTGAGCCAAGGAGTGCATGTGCTTTCGAGTGTCCTGGATTCCTAGACGCTGCCAGAAGGCCAGACATTGCGGTAGCGCCAGCCACGGACTGTAGTCCTGCAGGCCTGTCCACATGAAAGCGCTCTGCATGCCGTCGAAGAAGCCGTGGGAGACCACGCGTGGCTCAATAGATGGTCCGGAATCCGTCGCGATATGCAGGAAGGCTGCGCCCCGAGGCGAACAGAACCACTTGTGGCAATTGCCCACGTAGTAGTCGGCGCCTACAGCCTCCACATTTAGTGGGAGGTTCAGTAGCGCATGAGCTCCGTCCACTAACACAGGAATGCGGTGGCCACGGGTATGGCAATGCTGGACAATGGCCTGGACCGGCAGGGTTACTGCCGTGTTGGACGTGATGTGGTCCACGACCACGAGAGCCACGCGGCGTCCGGAGGCCTCCACGGCGTCTAGAGCGCTCTTGAGCCGCTTCAGCACCTTCTCGTCGTCGTAGGACTCTGCTAAAGACAGAGGCTCTTCATGGACGTGGATGTTGCTGGTCTTATCGCCCTGGATCGCCGTCAACATCTTGCGGACGGCGCCGTACCGGGTGCTGAAGAGCAGCACTGTTGGCTGGTCGAGCGCCTTGGATTCCGCAGCCAGAACAGACGCCAACACGGCGTGTAAGCCGCTTGTGGCATTGGGGAGAAGCACGAGTTGCTCGGGGTGTGAGACGCCAATGAACTTCGCGAGAGCTTTGATGGCTTGCACTATTAACGGGAACAGCTCACGATCGTGGAAACGCAGTGGCTGGGCGTCCGCCAGGGAGCGCCAAGCGGCCGCTGTCTCCGTTGCAAAGCGCGTGGGGGAGCCGAAGGCCCCGTGGTTCAGGAACGTCCACGTCTCGAGGTCCAAGGCGAAGAGCGAGCGAGCGGCTTCGGGTTGCAGGAGCGATGACGCGGCCAGCGTCGACGGTAGTGGTGGAAGATGCACATCGACGTCGACTACATCGTCGCTGGCGAATAGCGCGGCGGTCGACGGCGTGTGGAACGAGCCAAATGCCTCGTAGCCGCCGGCCGGAGCGCTACTCTTGGACATCCGAGGGGATAACTTTGAAGAGCGATTGCTCGGACTCTGAGCGTCGGTAGAGAGCGCGGAATGGCGCAGTAGATGCGGGGAGGACACACTCTTGCCGCTATAAGGCGGGGAGCAGATGGGGAGGCGCGTGGGATGGCGAAAGAGCAGCGAGCGAGAGCAGCGCATGGAGCTTGACGCCGGCACGATCTTCGTGTTTGAGTGACGAGCTTGGATGGAAATAAATTATTGCTGTACTAGCGGGAAGAAAGTTTCCTTGTAGTTTACGGGACACGACTGCTGGACGTAAACAGTCGGACCTGCTGTGCAAACTCTGCGATGAGGTGAGCCTATCCGGATAACGCAAGCTTGTCAACCCTACCCCAGTCAACCTGTTTGTTCACTGACGGGGTTTCCAAAGACGAAGGACAAATTTCTTCCAGATGCAGAACTTTTCCCACACACGGCAGCTCTGCATATTGATCCATCATCACCAAGATGCACACGATCCTGCAAGGTATTTTATTTGGAAGGCGGTGGGGAAGTGTGCACTTCGAGTCAATATACGCCAACAATGAGTTGTGGCGATTAAAGCTGAGCTCTTGGTTTGTTACAGCACTTGGTTGCAACATGACTGGACCCTCGGAGGGTCGGGCGGGTTTGATCAATGGCCCACCCATTTACGAGACAGCGCCACGTTTCTGGCCAATCAGCTGGCGTCATTGTCACACAGGCACAATATTATTGGCATAACCGCATGACGAGTCTGTGAACGGCGAGAGTGCACGACTCTAAATTCGGTCGACGGTTTCGCACAAGACGCTTCGAAGCCTGCCTGCCTGCACAAAGCCCAGCCAACCCAGTCGCGACCCGAAGTGGTTACGTTCTGTCCCGTGTCTAAACGAGCGATAACTGGCAAACGAGCGATTCAAAAGGCAACCGCTTTCAACCGCTTCGAGAGAGAGAGAGCACCCGCCGGTTCCACACACCCGAACGAGCCTATCCGGATAACACAGCCTGGAAGCGCCGCGCGCTCGGCTAAGGCTTAATTTGCAGTGTGCGCAGCGTCGACACACGAGCGCGTTTGCAAACGAGAGAAACACCATGGCGCCGGTCCCGTTGCCGTCACTGCGAAGCGATCTGCGCGGCGCAATTAGCCTAACCGGGACACCCCCGCAATATCAGCAACCAGTATCGTCCTGGAACCTGCCAAAGTTCCAGGTCCAGGGCGCCCAACTGGAACTCCACAGGAATGCGCTGCGAACCCCCGTCCCCATCGATGACAGCAATCCCGCCAGTGCTGCCATGACGCCGCCTCGTCAGCTCTCCCAGTATCCTGATGCCATGCCTCGAGGCCACGCATCGCTCTCGTCACTGAGCGAGTCGCGGTCAGCTGAGCCGGGGGACCCGAGGAGCTACGGACAATCTCCGGCCTCGTTCAACGAGAGCGATCAGTGGTGCTTGGCTTCGGCCGCTGGCGGAGACGACGACAGCGAAGAGTGGAAGCGGGCGCGACGTAAAGAGCAGTGCCGTATCAATCAGGCTAACTATCGGAGGCGCAAGCGGCAGTACGAGATGCAACTGGGGGGCCAGATCCAGGCTCTAGAGCAGGAGATCGAGTGCTTGAGCGCCAGCAAAGCAGCCGCAATGGATGCTAAAGGCTTCGGAGCACAACAGGAGGCGGCTGACCCCATTCAGGCTATCGGAGACTTCTACTTTGCACTGGAAGCCGCGCATAATCAGCAGCAACAACTACAGCAGCAGCCGCAGCCGCAGCAGAGAGAGGCGTCGCGCTCTGGTCGTGATACGCCGGCGTTGCAATCGCTCTTCGACTTGCAACGGGAGGAGTTCGACTCGGTGGAGGCGTTGCGGCGCCACTGGCTGGGGTACTGCGAGCAGTTCCGTCTCTTCCATTTGTTTATTATCTCGTCGGAGCGCGTGGAAGCTGGCGACCATGTGGTCATCAAGATCGCCGCCGAACTTCACCTCGATATCACCAGCTACGACTGGGAGGGTGGCTACGGGCCTCTCGTGTGTCCCGTGCTCCAGCAGTTCGAGTTCGAGACTGGCGAGCGCGTGCTCACGCGTATCACCTCCGAGATCGACCTGGTGGCTGGTGCTGCGACTATGATGGAACACAGCGGCCCGGAGAGCACACTCAGTGCTCTTCACGTCTTTGCACAGGCCTTCGTCCTGACCTCCAGCCAACGAGCCAACATCAGCAGATAGTAGGGAGGAATCGATACGTGTATCAGTAGTAGAGCCATCCATATTCGTCACAATATCAATGGGCTGACGGACAGTCGAGCTTTGTTGGACCGCCACTTGCGTTTACCATGTTGAAGGCAACGGAGTGGGGATGCGGCCGACTTGCTCAACGTTGAGTGGTCGCGACAAGCGCGGTGAATTCAAACACAGTCAACTCATTGAAAGAGGTGTAGACACCTGGAGGAACCATGTGAGGCAGTTTCGAGCACGATAAAGAGCGCCAGCTTCACTCCGCAGACCGTTCGTAGTGTATGACGTGCAGTCGCCGCACTGCGTGCTTGCGCTCTTTTGGGTTGTGCCGTTTCTTCGAGCGACGTTGCGCCGCGCGCGGCACTTGGGACCCGTCGCATGCTTCATTTTAATCTTCTGCGTTTTCCACAGGCCTTCCGTAGCACGACCACGACCACGACCAACTGCGTAACAGCACAGCTTCCCACGGGTTGTGGTGACCACCCAGCGAGTTATCTCATCCTGCTGTTGGACCAACGAGCCCCGAAGGTATCGGCATTGAGCTGAGCTATTTCCCTTCAGAATCATTGCGCAAATCGCGCAACCGGCCCACAACGGGAGCTGCTGAGCTCAGGGTGACCCATTCGGCGGGTTGCGATGTCCGACAGCATGCCATTGAAGTCTCACCTTCTTGTAACTTCCTGTAACTTCCCGTAACTTCTCGTAACCTCGGCTTTCGACTGTACCTTTCAGAAACGGTCACATGCTATCGGTTCACTTTACCGGTACCGGTATTGAAACGAAGTAGCCGTAACCTCATGGGGCCTCTCCAGTCGCATGGCACCACTCACATGCATTTTCGCAGGTTTATACTCAACAACAGGTTGTCCAGAACTTTCGGACCTCCTCGGCCATTTTGAGACGCAAAGACGTCAACCAAGCTCGTCGCGCGGCGCCTCCTTCCTCCTACGACGCCGTCGCGGCACTCCTGCCATGAGCGGCTTCGCGCAGTTCGGCCTCGTGATCGCCGGTCGCCCCGTGGTCACCGACTTCCGGTGCGTCGTCTCGCTGCTCTGTCTGGAGCCGATAGCGGTCTGCAAAAGTCTGATGATCCTGCCTTTGACGGCGTTTCTGCTTGCTTTCTAGAGAGATTGGGCCCGCGCACTACGTGGTGGACATCATCGAGCCCATGCAGGTCACCGACCTCACTTTCTTCCTGCTGCCGGGCTCTCCCGTGCCTCCCGGCTTTGGAGGTACGCCTGCCATAGCAAAACGCCAGCTAAAATCTCGGATTCTGGTGCTACAGAGGCTGAATTGCTGTCTAATGCTTGAATATGACGCTTCGTGTGTGGCTTTACAGCGGTGTTGTATTTCGCCGTGCCTTCCTTACAGAACTGGCAGTTATTAGGCACCGTCTTCGCTGAGAAGCCAAGGTTTGCACTGGATTTGAGGGACGGAGGATGCTGTGGCCGTAGCCTAACGATGGCGCTCTGTTGTGTGGGATATTGTATCCTGGCAGCGCCATCTTCCGGACAGCGTGGCCCACGCATCCGGACGTGGCAGGCCAGCCCGTGCTGCAGCTGGGCGTGTCTATCGAGAGTCTGGACAACGTGAAGAACTTGGGCATCGAGGCCAGCGGCCTGGCGGAGCGCAAGGCGTTCGCGCTCAAGATCGCGCAGGACCTATTTAACTACCTCAGCTCCTTCTCCACGAGCACCAATCAGAGCTACATGACGATCCCCACGAATCTGCTGGACAGGTGGATGGAGCGCTTCGAGGCCAAGTACCGACGAGACCCCAACTTCATGATGAAGATCCAATAGAGAGACGTGGACGCAGCGGTCAGTGCTCACGGGTGGAAAACTGTCATTATTGATCAAAGGAAAACAGAAATTAAAGTCATCGTCTGCTCTTGCAGGTGTTCCCTACCGACAGCTTAGACCGACTGGATCACATTGGCGGTGGTGTCGGCGACGGCATCAGTGGCGGTGTCCTTGGTCGTCAGGCTCTGGTCGACTGGCGAGGTCTCGTTGGTCGGCATCGGGCAGCCGAAGTACGTCTCCATGTTCTCGCGCCAGGCTTCGTAGACAATGGGCTGCTCTCCGCTGTTGACGGCGTTCACGATGGTCTTGCAGCGCGCCTCCTTGAGGCCCCACATGGCCTTGAACTCGTCCGAGAAGTCCACGACGCCACCTAGACACTGGTCGTGAAACATGCAGGACTGGCGCTCGAGATCGGCGATGGTTTCGGCGCATTGGCCGCCCATCGCAGCCGTGGTTTGCTTGTACCACGTCATGACGTACTGCTCCGATAGGCTGCAGTCATCCACGATGATCACGTCCACCTTGCCGTCGTCGTACGATGGACTGTCCGTCGACGGAGTAGAAGTGGTTGTATCCTCTTGCTGGTCGTTGGAGGTGTCATCTTCGACCGCCAGATTGCGGTGGTGGTGGTGGGAAAAGAAGGTGTTCCACAGCCAGTTAAAGAAGCGTTGGGCGTTCGCGGTCTGGCCGTTCTGATTAGGGGCAGGCGTGATCTGGGTGGCGGTCGGAGCAGTCGTCGTAGCCACCGGAGCGGTCGTCGTAGGTTCCGGAGCAGTCGTCGTGGGTGCAGGAGCAGTCGTCGTCGCCGGGGCGGTCGTCGTAGGCGCCGGGGCGGTCGTCGTGGGAGCCTGAGCAGTCGTCGTGGGTGCCGGAGCAGTCGTCGTTGGTACCGGAGCGGTTGTAGTAGCCACTGGAGCAATCGTCGTGGGTGCCGGAGCGGTCGTCGTTGGCGCGGTGGTGGTGGCAGCGCCGTTGCAATCGGTATACATCGAGGCTAACTGGCCACTGAGCTCGTACGTGTAGCTGAAGTCGCCCAGATCGCGGACGTCCATGAGGTCAGCGAACCGGTTGGGCACACCCTGAAAGTACTGGCCGATGACTGGATCCGCGCTGCCGTTGACGAAACTGTTGGAGCCAGCAACTCCCGTGCGCATAGTGACGACATCGGCCGGATTGAAATTCGCGCTAGAATCGCGCCGCTTGCAGGAAGTCCAGGCCACGGGGTCCGCCGCCTTCTCCTCGAAGGTCTTGCGCTCCGTTCCGACGCGGCACTTGTGGAAGATCGTGTGCAGTGCGTCCACCATGGAGTGGTGCGACCAGAAGATCGGGTCAGCCGGTGACGCGAAGTTGAGCATAGCGGCACCGAGAGTGTTGTGCACTGCGGCATGGGACCCAGTCTCAACCTTGGGCGACATTTCGCCGATGTTCTTGCCGTCGAAAACCTGCTTAAGTAGCGAAGCGTACGAGGTGGATCCAGGCACTTGGGCTGACCCCCAGTCTCCTCGAGGCACACAGCCAGCACACTGTCCGCCGGTAGTCTGGCAGAAGTGGTTCAATGGCGCTTCGGTCACGCAAATTCCGGTGTTGCTTTGGCCGTTGATGACCACATTCTGCTGCGAGCCGCTTGTGAAGCCGCCCAGTTCGGTCGTGATGGCTGCACAGTCGCCCATGGTCTTGCACGTACCACTCAATACGCGGTTGTTGGCCTCCATCCAGTTGAAGTACGGGATGGTCACGCACGCATACTCGTCGCCTTGCGCACGCAACATGTTCTCAAAGACCACAAGGAAGAGGCGGTGCCAGTAGGTAAACATGCACTGGCCATGGGCCTCGTGCTCGGACATGGTCTCCATGTGCATCTCGACGAACTTGAGGTACGCGGGGGAGTCCATGGCCGACGCCACCGCACCCTTGTACGTCTCTTTGTCGGCGTCAGACATCGCCTCCCAATTGCGTCGGACCCGAGCGCCGCAAGTCGTTTGCGCCTCCACGGACGACGGAGTCGAGATGAACGCAAGGAGCCCGAGGCTAAGAGTCCACAGGAGCTTCATGATGGACGATAGAAGGAGATCGAGTGGAGAGTTGGTGGTCCGTTCGAATGCAAATCGGAAAGTGAGGAGCTTTGAGACGAACAAGAGGCGCGGTGGAACTGGAACGAGCTCCTTTACGAGACCACGAGCTTACGAACAGCGAGACAATGGTAGCTGCCAATAAATCGGGAGAGCGGGACGAACGCAAGGGCATCTGCTTTCCTCTACAGCTCATGCCATTCCTGGACATCAGGGGCTACAAACCCACCACATGGGCTGGCGCTGTGGCAGAGGGAGACGCAAAGGCCAGCCATCGCCACATCACAGTATATTAGTCAACTGCCAGTGCCAGTTGGGAGGCCGAGAGGCGTAGACACCTCAACCTGCTGCCCAACTAGAATAGCATGACCACGTGGCTGGAACTGACGTCGAACCGTCGACACATAAATTTGGAGAGTTCACTTGGACATGCAAAAGCCTCAGAAATACTTCGGGGGTCACTGGCAATTTCTACGAATATTGGCGGATAACGTCAATAACAGGCGGGTCCAGCTGTCTGGCTCTGGCCTGCTGGTGTCGGCTCGTTGGCCGGCATCGGGCAGCCAAAGTACGTCTCCATGTGCTCGCGCCACCCGCCGTAGGCAATGGGTTGTTCGCCGCTGTCGATGGCGTTCACGATGGTTTTGCAACGCGCCTCTTTGACACCCCACGTGGCCTTGAACTCTTCCGAGAAGTCCACGACGCCGCCCAGACACTTGTCGTGGAACATACAGGCTTGACGCTCGAGATCGGCCATGTTCTCGGCGCATTGACCGCCCATAGCGGCCATAGCCTCGTTGTACCACGTCGTGACGAGCTGTTCGGATAAATCGAAGTCCTCCACGATGATCACATCCACCTTCCCATCGTCAAATGTCGAGATGTTCTCCGATGCCGCTATGGTAGTCGTACCAGCTTGCTGATTGATGCCGCCTCCACTCTCAGTTTCCAGCCTTCGGGCTGTCGAATTGCCATCGCAGTCCGTGTACATCGAGGCGAGTTGGCCGCTCAGCTCGTACGAGTAGCTGAAGTCGCCTAAGTCACGCACGTCCATCAAGTCGGCAAATCGGTTGGGCACGTCTTTGAAGTACTGGCCGATAACTGGGTCGTCGCTGCCATTGATGGGGTTGGTGCCGTTCTCCCCGGTTCGCATGGTGACGACGTCAGTCGGATTGAACGGTGGACCGCTAGGAGGCACTGAGTCGATGACCCGAGGACAGGACGTCCAGGCCACGGGGTGACTCGCCTTTTCTTCAAAACTCAGGCGCTTAGTGCCTACCCGACACTTGTGGAAGATGGTGTGTAGCGCATCCACCATGGCGTGATGCGACCAGAAAATCGGGTCAGAGGGCGACGCGAGCGTTTTCATAGCGCCGCCAAAACTGCGGTGCACGTCGGCGTGACACCCCTCCTCGACCAGCGGGGACATCTCGCCGATATTGGAGCCACTGAAGACCTGCTCGCGCACCGAGCTGTAGCTTGTACTGGAGGCGACTCGGGCAGCTCCCCAGTCCCCTCGTGGCACACAGTGTGCACACACATCGCTTGTGGTTGACGAAGCTTGGCAGAAGTGGTTCAAAGGCTCTTCAGTCACACAAGTCCCTGACGTCTTGAGGCCGTTGATGAACAACGTCCGGTTCGAGCCACCCGTGAAGCCGCCGAGCTCCGTAGCGATGGCTGAGCAATCGCCGAGGGTTGTGCATGCTCCGCTAAGTACGCGGTTGTAAGCGCCGAGCCAATTGTAGTACGGGATCGTCACGCACGCGAACTCGTCGCCTTGGCCACGCAGCATGTTCTCGAACACGATGAGGAAGAGCCGATGCCAGTACGTGAACATGCATTGGCCGTGCGCCTCCACTTGGGACATGGCCTCCGTGTGCATCTCGATGAACTTGATGTAGGCACCGGAGTCCATTGCAGCCGCCAGGGCACCCTTGTACGTGTCCTTCTCGGTTGTTGACAGCGCGTCCCAGTTGCGTCGGACCCGCGCATCGCAGGTTGCAGTCTGGGCTTCGACTGGTGCGTGCGTTGAGACGAAGGCTAGGAGACTGAGGGTCAGAGCCCATAGCAGCTTCATGGCGAATGCTGATGGGCTTGGGTAGGCAGTGGAGACTTAGGAGTGGATCCGACTGCAAGCAAATCGGACATTGACACAAGAGGAGACGGCGATGGCGGCAGAATATTGAGGCAGTTCGGTAAGAAGCTGTGCGGACAGCGGGACGGTGGCTGCTGTTACTAATTAATACGAGTGGAGAGCTGCGGTTGCGACACCTTCAGCTGCTTTCCTGCGGAACACATGACCCGAGCCAAGAGCCACACATTCCATGCATACCAGAGCACTCGAAAGGGCCAATTGGTGGCACACCAAAGCTCAAACCGCCACCGATTCGGGTCAGATATGCGGCACAATTGGATGCACAGCATCTGGCAAGTGATCAAAATTTACTCATCAACGGCGACTGGGTTGTCAATGCTGAACGTGCTGTCCAAAACGCATTTGCTACGGAAGCTATTAAGTAGTTGACATCACTGCGACTCCGACGCTTCTCACATTGCAAGGATACAGTGAACTATTGATGATGTACATGGAAACTAGATACCTTCTCTTTCCCAAGTGCATCGCCTAGTTGGCGAGCCTACACTGACTGCATTGCATCGGAGATGGTGTTGGCGATGACATCAGTGACGCCTCCATATCCCGCGTTCTGATCCACGGACGTCGCGTTAGCAGGCGTCGGACAGCCAAAGTGCGCCTCCATAGTCTCGCGCCACGCCTCGTACAGAATAGACTGCTCGCCGCTGTTGATAGCGTTCACAATGGTCAAGCAGCGCGGCTCCACGACTCCCCAGACCGCCTTGAACTCATCCGAGTAGTCGGCAGTGCCGCCCAGACACTGGTTCTCGAACATACAGGCTTGACGCTCAAGGTCAGCCATATTCTCGGGGCATTGGCCACCCATAGCCGCTAGAGACTCGTCGTACCAAGCCGATACGCGCTGTTCGGAGATACTGCAGTCGTCCACGATGATCACGTCCACGTTGTCATCTTGGTACATTGTAGAAGGCTCGATCGTCGGAGCGTTGGTAGAGACGCCAGTCTGCTGGTCGTTGGTGTCAGCGCAGTTGTTACTCTTGTGGTGGCCGTGCTCCGCCTCCAGGTTGCGGGAGTGCCCGTGGTTCCGCAGCCAGTTGAGCCAGCTCCAGCCGCGTCCAGTGCGAGGGGTTGGCGTTGGGGCTGCAGTAGCTACAGGGGCACGAGTCGTTGGCACAGGAGCACGAGTCGTTGACACAGGAGCGCGGGTTGTTGAAACGGGAGCGCGGGTTGTTGACACAGGAGTACGGGTAGTTGAAGTAGGAGTCGGTGTGGTCGTCGTGGGAGTCGGAGCGGTCGTTGTCGGTGCTGGGGTCGACGTGCCATCGCAATCGTTGTACATAGAAGCCAGCTGGCCACTCAATTCGTACGAGTAACTGCTGTCTCCGAGATCACGGACATCCATCAAGCCCGCAAACTGATTCGGCACACCGCTGAAGTACTGGCCGATGACCGAGTCTTGGCTGCCTTCGATCGGGTTCACGCCGTTGACTCCCGTTCGCATGGTGATCACATCCGTGGGGTCGAACACGCCGCCATCACGACGGGAGCACGAGGTCCACGCCACAGGATCCGCCGCCTTCTGGGCAAACGTCAGACGCTGGGTGCCAACGCGGCACTTGTGGAAGATCGTGTGCAGTGCGTCCACCATGGCGTGGTGTGACCAGAAGATCGGGTCAGAAGGCGAGGCGAAGGTGCCCATAGTGCCGGCCAAGTTGGCGTGCACGTTGTTGTGGCAGCCCTGCTCGACCAGTGGG
This sequence comes from Nothophytophthora sp. Chile5, assembly GCA_001712635.2. Classification (NCBI taxonomy): domain Eukaryota; phylum Oomycota; class Peronosporomycetes; order Peronosporales; family Peronosporaceae; genus Nothophytophthora; species Nothophytophthora sp. Chile5. The sequence continues at coordinate 7,081 of MBAC02002336.1, read as the reverse complement.
GACATCTCGCCGATGTTCTTGCCGTTGAACACCTGCTGGCGGATCGAAGCGTAGCTCGTGGTGGTCGGCACCGAAGCAGATCCCCAAGCACCGCGAGGCACACAGTGTGCGCAGGCTGCGCCAGTGACCGATCCAGACTGGCAGAAATGGTTCAGCGGCGCTTCAGTCACACATCGCCCTGAGTTGCCAGTGACTCCGTTGATAGTGAGCGTGGACTGTGAGCCCACCGTGTACCCGCCGAGCTCCTTCATGATGGCAGAGCAGTCGCCCAAACTGGAGCAGGAACCGGTGAGAACCCGGTTGTTGGCGCCGACCCAGTTGAAGTACGGCACGGTCACGCATTGGTATTGGGTCCCCTGGCCACGCAGCATGTTCTCGAACACCACGAGCAGCAGACGGTGCCAGTAGATGAACATACATTGGCGATGCGCCTCCATTTCTGACTGCATCTCCGTGTGCATCTCCACGAATTTGATGTACGCGCCGGAGTCCATGGCAGCAGCAAGCGCCTCCTTGTACGTCGTCTTATCAGCAGTTGACAGCGCATCCCAGTCGCGGCGGACGCGAGTGCCACAGGACTGCGCATCTGCTGGAGTCAGCGACAAGACCAGTGCCAGAAGGCCGACACTCAGAGTCCACACGAGCTTCATTGGTAAGCGAAACTTGAGCGTGAGGACTGCGAAGAGTGCTGGGCCGATTGCAAGCAAATCGGAAAGTGGGCGATATTGGAGAGCGGAGGAGAGAGAACAATGTCCTTGCCTTTAGACGACGAACCAGCGGATACCCACGGACAGCGAGTCGGAGGGTGTGGTCAACAAGGGAGAGAGCAAGTGGCAAGCATAATTTTCCACACAGCTGGAGTTCAGCCGGCTGTCTGCTCCTGGTCAACGAGCTCGACGGGATGGAACGAACGTGGAGAATACTATGCTTTGCTTGCGTCCTGCCTCTACCGGCTCAGAGGTGCAAGCTGCATGGCCCTGAGAGCGGCAGAGTCCGCGTTAGTCTCCGCATAAGATATGGATGGCCATCTGGACACTTCAGATAAGAAACACAAACATCGCTTAGATTATTATAGGAGTATTTCAAAACACCACTTCAACCAGATCAATACAAAGTGTAGTACTATCTAAGTGGATTTACCAAAAAATAGTCGAATTGATTTTACTTTTTAACGAGCGAAAACGACGAAGATTCTCGCACAAACGACCTGGCGAACATGGCAAACCTTCCGCCGCTCTGCCAGCAGTAACGCTATGTTCAGCTGCGAAGTGACTCATTTGGCTGTCAGCTGTACACACTCTATGCTCCCCCCACGTGTTGACTAGCCGGCGGGGATTTCCACTACGGACATCGAAAGACGACACGCCGCCCAGTACGGACAGCGTGTTGCCTGTCTAGCAGTATGAACAACAACTCCCTACAGTCCGAACCGACTCGACAAGAGCCTCCTGCATGTATCATGGCGTATTACACCCTAATGCCGCTCTACGTAGTCAATGACTGCGAAGAGTCTTCGTCACAACTTGGCATCATCTGGTCAACTACGTCGCCGAACTCGCTCGTGCCAGTTTAGAAGTCCGACGAGGAGTCGCTGGGCAACCAAGGTGACGCTTCATGTGATCGAGCCACGACTCGAACAGAATGGGCTGCCACCCGTCCTTGGTGGCGTCCACGATGGCTTTGCAGCGAGGCCCCGTGACGCCCCACTTGATCTTATCCGCCTCCGCGCAGTCGGTATGTCACCGAGACACTGGCTTTGGAACATGCAGGATTGGCGTTCTAGGTCCGCCATGTTCTCAGGACTCGGACCACCCATGTCTTGTTTTTTACGCAACCCTGCCACTGCCTGGCAGAAGTGGTCCAGCGGCGATGCGTTCACGCAAGTTCTGGTGGTGGGGAGACCGTTGATCGTCAGCGCATTGACGCCGGAAACAGAAGCACCATTCGCTACTGTACTGTTGTATCGCCCTAGTCTTCGTCTTCGCTCCACGACGCGCTTGAAGCCACCCAGCTCCTTGGTGATTTCACTGCAGTCTGCGAACGGCGTTGTCGTTTGAGCATCCGTCGAGGCAAAGCTCAGAACACTGAGGAACCTCATCTAGAAGCGTAAGCTTGGCTTGGCTGGTGCAAAAGGAACGGACACATCTCTCTGCTCGTTAGGTCGTGTCTCTTGGCCACGACTGTCCGGTATCTGATCGGGAAATGCAAGGCTACGCACCCATCCAGCTGCACTCTCCGGCCTTTCCGACCACCGCGACGTTCGCTCTAGTCGATTAGACGAGGCCTCGGCAACAAAACAAGGTTTCCGGAGGCGCCGCGGTTCGGCGATAATTCAGGACAGGCCTGTGGCAGACCTTTCTCACGGGACGGAGCGTCGCCCACGCATGTGCGTTGGATAGGTTCGGATCGTTTCAGAGTCATGTTGCTACCAGTCGGCTACGTTGGTAATGGGTTACAGTAATGCACTGGGCGAACTCGAACGGGATGGCTGGAAGCGATGACAGGCCCAGTAAAACAGATACTGCGGGCTGGGATCGTTGGGTCGCCAAGTTGGTGTGCTGCAAGCTGCAAGCACGAGCGTTCTCGACTAACGTTATACACGAAGACCCAAGGCTTGGACATGAATATATATTTTAGTACCGCTACCGGTATGAATTTCTGCGCTAGAGTCCACTCTAACTGCCACAGCTCACGCGCAGAATCTACATGGAAAGGAGCGCTTAGACGATCAATACCTCGGCTATCCTGGCCTCGAAACTCCAGTCTTCCCAGATTGAGACCGACATTTACCACTGCGACGAATCTCCTTAATCGGAAGTTGTCACCACTTCGCCAACGACGTCGCCGAAGTCGACCGTGTCCTCCGTGTCCTCCGTGTCCTCTGTGTCCTCTGAAGAAGACCAACTCGACATCTCCTGGTCGGCCACGTCACCAAACCGGATCGTGTCGTCCTGCGAACAGTCCGACGACGAGGCGTTGGCTGGCACGGGGCAACCGAAGCGCTGCTCCATGTTCTCGCGCCACGATTCGTACAGAATGGGCTGCGAGCCGTCGTTGACGGCTCTTACGATGGTCTTGCAACGAGGTTCCGTCACGTTCCACGTGGTCTTGAACTCCTCCGTGTAGTCGGGGGTGCCGCCCAGGCACTGGTCCTCGAACATGCAGGACTGACGCTCCATATCCGCCATGTTCTCGTGGCTTTGGCCACCCAAAGCAGCCAGCGTCTCGTCATACCAGTCCACCACACGATTCTCCGACTCGTCGGTGGTCGCGTTCTGAATGATGACCACATCCTTGTTGCCGTCGTCTTCCGTTACCGCACAGCCAGGTCGCTCCGTCTCCTCCGAAAGCACCCGAGCAGTCGGCGAGGCATCACATTGCGTGTACATCGTGGCGACTTGGCCGCTGAGGTAGTATCCGTAACTACTGGTGCCCAGGTCGCGGACATCCATGAGGCCGGCGAACTGGTTGGGCACACCGGTGAAATACTTGCCGATTTTGGGGTCATTCCTGCCATCGATAGGGCTCACGCCTCGCTCACCCGTGCGCATGGTGATCACATCCGTTGGATTGAACACTCCGCCGTTTCGACGAGCGCAGGAGGTCCACGCCACCGGCTGCGTGACTTTCTGATTGAAAGTCAGACGCTGGGTGCCAACGCGGCACTTGTGGAAGATCACGTGCAGCAGATCCACCATGGCGTGATGCGACCAGAAGATCGGGTCCGCGGGGGACGCGAAGGTGCCCATGGTGCTGCCCAAGTTAGCGTGCACGTTGTTGTGGCACCCACCTTCGACCAGAGGCGACATCTGGCCGATGTTCACGCCGTTGAAGACCTGCTGACGAACTGAGGCGTAGCTCGTGCTGGCTGGCACACTGGCGGAGTTCCAGTTGCTTCGGGGCACACAGCGAGCACACGCTCCGCCCGTGACCGACGAAGCCTCGCAGAAGCGGTTCAGCGGGGCGACGTTCACGCAGACCCCCGAGTTGCTGACGCCGTTGATGATCAGCGTTCGCTGCGAGCCGCTGGTCCAGCCGCCCAGCTCTTTGGTGATGGCCAAACAGTTCCCGAACGACGTGCAAGCGCCAGTAGTCACGCGGTTGCTGGCCGTGATCCAGTTGAAGTACGGCACAGTCACGCAGGCGTATGCAGCTCCCTGGCCACGCAGCATGTTCTCGAACACCACGAGGAAGAGGCGATGCCAATACATGAACATGCACTGGCGATGCGCCTCCATCTCCGACATCATCTCCGTGTGCATCTCGACGAACTTGATGTACGCGCCGGAGTCCATGGCCGCCGAGAGAGCACCCTTGTACGTGGTCTTCTCGGTCGCGGACATCATGTCCCAGTCCTTGCGGTAGCGAGAGCCGCACGTCTGCGCCTCCGTCGAGGCCAGCAGCGAGACGACGGCCAGCAGCCCGAAGCTCAGAATGCTTAGGATTCTCATATTGAACCGTTGGGAGACTCGAGGGAGGTGGAGTAAGTAGGCTGAGCTGGGTAGTTGGAAGGAAAACGCAAACTGAACGTCTTCGGATGGTCAGAGATGGTTCCTAGGACGCGAACTGGAGTAACGTGCGCCTCCTCGCGCAGTCGCGCCCGTTCAATAACGGCTCTCGGCTCTCGACTCTCGAATGCTGGAGCGGGAGAGCAGCGCAGCGCAACGAACCCAGTCACGTGCGCCGGCATTTTCGGAGAACGAGAACAATTACAGCCAGCGACTGAGTCATACCGAGTCAGCAACGCTTTCAGAGGCGCTGAGTCCAGTACGAGCGATCATTCAGGACAGGCGCGCCGCCGGACGTTTGTCGTGAGGACGCAGAGCCGCCCACTCGTGGCTGTTGCTGGGTTCGGTTCCGTCCGGAGTCTGTGTTGCTAATCGGCTACGCATGCGCCGTTGGTAATGGGTTATCGATGCAGGCGAAGAGCGCCGGAAAATCTCGCCCCAGGCGGCCAGGAGCGATCATGGAGGGTCGCAGGCTGAATATGAGACTGCCTGATACGATCCTGCGGCCGTTTTCACGCTGCGCCTGGATCTTCCGGTGGGATGAAAACGCGACGTGAATTATTGGCAGCGCTTGGGAGGCTTGAAGCGTTGCGGAAGGCGGGGGGGTGAGTGCTGTCTCCACCGTAATGGGCTCATGGCTTGGCGGCGCTCGCCATGGAGAGTTTTCCTTTGTTTCTTGGCGACATCGAGTTCTCCCCACACACTCCTCGATCCGCCCACGTACCCAGTGGTAATGGCGGCGTGGTCCAGTGCCTCCTTCTTGGGATCTCTTCGCAACAGCGCATTTGTGATAACAGAGAGCTTGCCAAAGCGGTAGCGGCACATGTAACATCACATCAGGTCGGACGCTCGAGTGTCCACGCGGATATGTTCACGCGGCAGGGAGAGCGGCTGTTATAAGAGGCTCACCCTGCGACCGAACTCGGACATGACCCTGCGAGCCAATCCGTCGGCGATCACGTCGATGGACGGCGCCATAGACCCGTGATTCCGCCAGTGGCACCAACCATAGCCACCCATCCTGCATGGGTCTCTCTGGAAAACCGGGTGGTGCTCGACATCAGTGGGTTCTGTAGAGTTCCGTGTTGCACTCGTGACAAGTATCCGAGCTTTCCACCTCCAGCCCCGCAGCTGGCGACCCGTCTTCTACATGGCATAGCCGTCGCAAATCGTTGTCGCATCGGATCGCCGGACCTGATGGGCTTGAAGTGGGAACCACGACAGCTGGAGAGGCAGAACTGTCCCGCAGGGCTCACCTCGGTGGCCAATCGCCTCGTCTCCAACGCTAACAGTAAAAGACGGGCATGGACATGACCCATCGAAACGCTTGGGGCCTTCCCGACATTCTCCAATTGACCTTCGACCTGCCCAATCGCTCGCTATGCTGTCGTCGTTCTCGTCGCTCGTGGTGTTTGCCAGTGCTTTGCTGCTGCAATGCGTCCCCACGCAAGGCCACCAGGTCGTGTACGTCCCCTCGCCCACTTGGACGCGCGCCAATTCCACGTCCACTGAGCGCCGCGTGCTCTGGAACCCGCTGTCGTTCCTGGAAGACGAGGGTTTCACGACCTCCGAGAACTTCACGGAGTGGCAGGTGGACAATGGCTACGCTACCCTCCGCGACTTCATGGACACGGCCACGTACTCGGTCACGGATGGCGCCGACCAAGCCTGCGGATGGAGCGACCCGGACGGCATCCCGCAGCAGATCCCGGAGGACAGCACCATGCGCACCTCGGGCTACACGCACGACGGCCCGTGCGAGATCTGGATGGGCGACACGTTGGCCTTGTCCGGTCTGAACTGCCACGAATCCATCACGGACATGACCTTCACGATCGACTACACGGGCTGTGGCTCGAGCTGCGTCATGTACTGGTACTGGCTGGGCGTGCGCTACCTCAACAGCGCCTACTCGTGGCAGGTGTACAAGGAGTGCATCCCGCTCTACTCGCTGACCGCCAGTTCGGCCAGCACCACGACCACGACCACGGAGGCTCCGGCGACCGAGTCGTCAGAGACGGACGCACCCGAAGCTGAAGCCGACACCACGGCAACGGAGACCCCGACGACGGAGGCCCCAACGACGGAGGCTCCTGCGACGGAGGCACCTGCGACGGAGGCGCCAACGACGGAGGCTCCTGCAGCCGAAGCGACGTCGACGGAGGCTCCGGCGACGACGGAGAAGTGCAACGCCCGCAACCGTTTCCGCGCCTAGACTGGCAGCCAATCAGTCAAATGGAGCTGAGGTAGATCGTTTTGTGTCGAGCCGTCAGAACCGCAGCAGTGGGTCGCTCTCGTAGAAACCCACACTGCGCCAGACTGCCATGTCGTTGTTTAAGTTGTTGAGTATCTTTCCTCATCCCATCGCTTTCGTGAAAACGAGTGGCAAGTGGCTCAGCCCAGCACAATATAAACAAAGGAGTTGGCTGCGATTGAGCGTTAAAGCTGCGTCGATGGTCGATCCGTGTCTGGGGCTGCGACGCGAAGACACACCTGCCACCATTGCCTCAAACGACTACAGATTGCCAACACGGTCGCGTCGCAAACACCAACACAGAGAAGCAGAGGGGAAT
>MBAC02002325.1:0-11694 GCA_001712635.2 Nothophytophthora sp. Chile5 | reverse complement strand
TAGTCGTCTTTTTATGAACTTTCTCACAGTTTTTCGTGCAAAACTCGCAATCTTGCCATACCAACTCTTTATTTCAGCCAATTACGTCGCCCTTATCTGTGATTGGCGTGTTTTGTGTCAATTGTCTTTGGAATATGCCAGTCAGAAGGTGGCACGCTCTGCTGTACTGTATTCAATACGCCAGCGAACGATTACCCCTCTACGTTCGTACCCCACCAGCGTGCAAATATACTGACGTCAATCCACATCCCAGCTGCAATTTTATCTCCATCCAAGGGTAACAAACGATCCACGCAACCGACTGCAGATATTAATACTTTTGTAAAACACATTCTCAACCAACACTGACATGCCATTTCACTGTCCACTTCTGTGGAAATCCCGGAACATGACCAGACAACCCCCTCGGTATTCAACTCCTCTGTTGTCAAAGTCCCTCTATAAGAATAAATCGGGGTCACCGATGACCTGGCCGCTTCATTTTCTTGATTTTGTTCATCCAAAAGTTCAAAACAAATAAGAAAAAGAATGTTTATGAAACGTCAACATTAAGGAATGTAATCCAAGCGAGCACGCACAGACAGAGAGAGGATTCTCGCCCAAGATCTTTGGAGGCCATGCATCCTTGCATACTGCAGCTCTGAAAGTGACCAAACACTGCTGGCATCAACGTATTTTAATTGGCCGCTTGACCTCTCCGAGGAAGCCATCTCGTTGATCATGCTGCTTGTGACGTAAAAGGGAAATTGGCCCACAATGGCTTTTCGCGCGAGGGCATCGTGCACAACTAGCTGCGCAAAGCTAACATCCTAGTGAGCTAAATATAATCCATTTTTGAAAATAAATAAATACTAGCACCACTTGATATTAGCCAGTTACTACAGTCTTCCCTCCCACCTTGTGATCCTCCTATGTATTATATTCCGCGATAAATGAAGTGTTCAACGATTGATCCATTACGGTTCTGACAAAAGCTATTGTTAAACTTCTCCTACAAATGATATTTTCCCAAACACGATAATTTATTATTTTACTGTCTGCGATGGGCCGAATCATCTGTGAGATAGCTCCGTTATGCATTCAAATACGTATTCATCATAATTCGGGAACATGCCAATAGAGCGGTGCTGAACTGTTGATCCTCGTTCAGTCATGTCTGCTGGCCAACCAAAAGACATTTAGGAGAGTCCGCAACCGACTAGACTCTTGTTTTGACGTATTCACACCGTGAAAAAATAAGAATGCCACTGCATAATATGCAATGATATGCATTGCACATGAAATTTGCTCAACCGTTGCGCGAATGATCTTCGATGCATGGTGCTGTGAGCGCCTTCGACTTGCGGGCTTCTTCTAAGGCGACTGTCTATTCGTCGCCACTCCAGTGACGACCTGTGTGCTGGCTGTGATCACGACGATAACGTATTATGCAGTACCTTGAGTGTGGTATAATCCATTAAGTTTCTATCTGTGGGAGTGCCTCTTTACAGTCATAGAATGACGCCTCCCGACGGCATGGTTATAAAGGGGGTTGGCTGTGGCTGGACGCTGAACGAAAGTTCGCATCTCCCCTCTCCCCATGCGCAAGCTCCCATGGCTCAAGCTTTTCGGTGGGACGCAACTGCAGTGCTGGTAATAAAAACGAAGCGCGGGGGAGAAGGCTCCTTCTTGGTCGTGCGGAATGCTGCAGTGGCTGAGTGCCATTCCGCATTTCGCTGAGCAGGACACTAAGGGTGTTTCGCCGAGCGCCTCCCGCACCACACGCCCAGTCTAACAGCAGCCAACCATCGCTTGTAGCCGCCATGCTCCCCAACATGAAGCACGGTCTGTGGTCCGAGCACGAGCACGACAGGTTCCTCATGGCCATCAAGAAGTTCCCGAGAGGTCCGTGGACGGCCATTGCACAATCTGTCGGCTCCAGATCCGTCCGCCAGGTGCAGACGCACACCCAAAAGTACTACGAGAAGATCATACGCCGCATGCGCGGGCTCCGCAAGGACCGCAAGACGTGGGCACGGGTCGAACATCGCATCGACAACAACATCCTCAAGTTCTGCGAGCGGATGAAGGCCACGAGCAGCGTCGCCCTCGTCACGTCCGCCCCCGCTTCACCAGAAACGACTCGCACGATTGCGTCAAGATTGGCCTCCTCCCCCACGGCTACCATCAGTCCATGCAATAGTCCGCTCCAGTATTGCAACGCCTTTGCTACGGCCGGCGGTGAAATGAGACGAGAAGCTGCGAGTCGCTTGGAGTCCGTTGAGAAGGAGGACTTTGTAGACGAGCCTTTCACACTCGGAAGAGTGCGTTCGCTGTATCTGCCTCCGTTCGAAGAGGCTCTCGACTTCCTCATCGCGTCGATGCAAGCGTGATCTAAGCCTACATCCCGTCGGACACACCAAGCAAAAGGGCAAAAACGGCATGGCGCATGAGGACTGCTACTAACAATCCAGAGGATCGGTCTGCACAATCCAAGGAACCACGTGGAGTACAAACAACAATACCAAATCAGCGAATGACAAATAACATAATGCAAACACAGCAACAAAATCGTTGCGACATATCACTGTGCATTCACTGATTGGTTTCGGTCCCCACAGGATCGCAGGAGCGGCGTATCGTAAAGTGTTGAGGGCGTCCTTCGTCACAGCAGCAGAAAGGTCCTTGGTGTCCTCTGGGTACTCCCATTTCTTGGTCTTGTACTACATATCCGGATCTTGATCGCGGCTTTCTTGTCGAGAGGCACTCGCAATCTTCGAAGCAGCGGAGAGTTCCGCGATCTTCCTGAACTGCGGAGCACTCAGGAGGGTTCGATGTAGATGCATGGGTGCTTACGCCTGAAGACGCTGCATTCGTCTGTCTAAAGTCTGCTGAAAATGCATACGTGTAAAGTCGAGGTGATAATCCATGAAAGGAAAGCAGAGGACGTATTTTCAGTGGACATACAAGCTTGGATGTGGCTACTTGTCACGGTGCAGTTCTTCTAGCCTCGCCTGTGTCGAGTATGCGCCGTAGCTGTGGTGGACATTGTGGCTACGCTTACAGCGCGACCTTGACCGTATTCTCTTCATCTCGCGTTTCCTTCGACAAGCGATCGATCAAGAAATCGAGCGATTCGTCGATCGTTGGGAGTTGGCTGAAGTTGCCGGGAATCGCCGAGCCAAACGCCGTGATCATGGCTATCACCTCGTCCGAGTCCACCCCGCCGGGGCTCAGCGGGCACGGACCAGTCGCGGGTGGAAGCGGGGTCATCATTACCCCGACGTCAGGTGAAGGAGTGAGTGAGTGACGGTGGGGGTCGGCGCTGGAGTAGATTGATCCCGTCTGGAACGGAGAGATGACTCCGAAGCCCTCGCCCAGTTTGCAGGCCGCCAGCAAGTCGTCGTCAATGCGGTGTTCGTTGCGCCCGGAGGCCTTGCGGCCTTTGTGCAGGCCGCGCATGCGTCGCACCACCTTCTCGTGGTACTTCTGAGCGTGGGTTTGCACCTGGCGGATGGAGCGTGTGCCCACGTACGCCGCAACCTTGCGCCACGGGCCGTGCGGGTACAGCTTGATGGCGTGTAGGAACTTGGCGTGTTCTTCTTGGGACCAGAGACCAGTGATCATCGTTGGTAGGGGGTGGTGGTGGTGGTACGTGTGTCGTTGGCACTCGTTAGGCTGGCACCTTGGTGCAAAATTGGGGAATGATGAGCATGGAAGCGCTTCAGCTCGTTAATTGGTGCTGGGGCGATGCTCACAATGGGGTTCAAGAAGGACAAGGCACTTCGCTTGAACGCGACGAGGTCGCCAGGCCCGTTAGGCCATTCCATGCGAGACCATTTCGAAAGATCGACGCGGGAGGGTGATACGCCACCCAAACGTTCACTGCAGTCCGGCTGCTTCCCGGGCATACATAAATCAATAAAGGTCGGTGGTGGTCGAGATCCGGAGCTCTCGAGGCGCCACCACCACATTGCCTTGGCGCCTAGGAACGGAACCCTCCTCTGTGTGTGCCGGGGCGTCCAAGTCGAGAATGGTGCAATCGGGCATCGCACTGCCATGCGTCCCGCTCGTAATAGGCGAAAAGCGTTCCAGATTTCCTGATCCCAATTTTTGGTACGGTACCGGTATCATAAAATCATAACTCAGAGAATATATGCTTTCTTAAATAAGGAAACACCCCTTATCCAAACAGCCAACCCTTGTGTGCACGATTTTACTAAAAGCGTCGCGTTGCACATTTGAAAATTGCTTTTGCAGTATTTGCTCTCTCTTTTTTATGGCGACGTATTTGGGCAAATGTGTGCAAATTGGGTAGCTATTTGGGGATGAACAATTTTTTCCGTTGAATTACGAGGTCACGCAACGCTGAGAATTAAAATAGGTCGAGTTAGGATCCCCGCACTTCCTTGGCTCGAAATCGGGCTCGCCACAAAGTAGCGAAACGCGGAACTGCTCCTTGATCCGTTCCAGATCTTCCCATTCCAGCCTAACGTGACGCGAAAGCACAGCGCTCAACTTATTTCGCGTACAAACCAAGTGCGTGGCCGCTCGCCTGCCATCCAAATGGCTTCATCACAGCTTTGGTGGCGGTGCTGCGGCGCCGAGACTGCCCGCTCAACTCAAAATTTGGCCTGCTTCCAGCGCGATCTCACGTATCTCCAGCCGCTCTGGCTCCATCTAAATCACTACTCTGTATCACTCTAAACGAAGCGCCATGCTTGGAGCCAAGCACTCACCTCAATGGCCCTCGTCCAACCGTTTGGAATGCACCAACCTCTATGATGCCTCGTCTCACCGCAAGTGCGTCGTCTATCGCAGTAATGTGGGCTCAGAACGCATCCACCAACCATGTCACTCTCCTGGTCGCAGGCTCAGCACTGCAGCTGAAACACGTTAGACAGCCGTGGACCTGGCGTCGAAGAACTCCTCGTCGTCTCCGCCGTCGTCGACAGAGTCACCTCCATCGTCGTCGTCGTTCATGAAGAGCTCGAGCTCCTTCGCGTGGCCATTGGGCAGATCCACCGCCGCGATGACCTGGATGGCGGCCTGGAACGTGGTGAGCACGTAGCCCTCGACACCCTTGCCGCCGCCGTTGGTGAAGAACGAGATGAACGCGATCTCCGCCACAAAGTGCGAGCCTGTGCGACACACCCGCGGACATTCGACCAACAGTGCGCAAAGGATGGGGATGAGCATGTCTGCGTTGGAAGCCGACTGGTGCAGTTGCTCCGCGAAGCAACACACGCTTCGGAAGGCGTCGCAGAGCAACATCAGCTTCTGCAGCGGCGAACACGTGGCCTGCATCATCGTCACCATCTTGCTCTCAGCTTTCTGAAGATCTTCGACCAGCACAGGTCGCTTGCTCTCTCCACCCTTTGGCTGATGAGATGAAAACAACGGCGAAGAGCAGTGCTTCTGCTCACGTCGAATGTCCGTGAGATTATCAGCGAAGGCGGTATCGGCGTCTCGGAAGGCGCTCTGGAACTCGCCAAACACGGTGGCATAGATGTCGTCGTACACAATCCGCTCCACCGCAAGGGTACAGCTCGCCGCGGCCTCGGGCGTGCTGGCCAGACTCGGGAAACACTGCATTGTCGCACCTAGCACGTGAGCCACGTACATCTTGGCGTCCTGGAGCGTGTCTTTGGCCAACGCTCGGGCTGCGGTCGTCTCCTCCGCACTCGCTTTTGCACTACTCGGTCGTGTAAACGGCGTGAGCTGTCGTTGTTGGTGTCTCGCAGTGAACCGCTGACGGAAAGCTTCACAGAGCTGCACATTCATTTGACCCAGGAACTCGCCAGGCGACGCGAAGATCCCAAAAAGGAAGCGGTACACCTCAGCTTCGTCCGGGAACGTTTGCTGTCGCGTGGATTCAGCTGCTGGCGCTCCGCTCTCCTCAACAGCGTCGCTATGACCAGGACGATGGACGTTGTGGTGTCGCGGGTCCTGTATCTGGAAGCGACGGAGGAATTCGGCGTCCTTGCGGCAGGCTTCGTCCGAAGGCGCGTCGCCGAAGCTCTTCTTGCAATTCCAGCAGATCTCCATGGCCCACTCGCCCTTCTTCATGCGCTCGCGACTGCGACGAGCTGCACGCACCTTGCTCTGGCGCGAGACGGTGGCTGCCGCTGCCGCCCCAGCCGTCAGGCCAAGCCCAGCCATGACCGTCTCGGCTCCCACGCCGGCGACCAGCATGTTGAGGCCAGCCAGCACCCCCGCAGCTGGGCCCAGCGCAATGGCGCCCACCACACCGCCAGCCGCCAAGACCGGAGCCAAACGCTTGGCATAGCGTGACGCCGTTCGAAGCTGTTGCTGCTGCTTGGTGCCTTTACTCGGCGCTTCCCGCTCGGGTCCAGAGACAGTAGAACTGGCGACGCTGCTGCTGTTGGCATTGGCCAGCTCCTCGATGAGTGTGGCCAACGTGAACGCCTCGGGGCGGATCCCAACGCGTCTCGCTAATTCCCGCGCCGCACTATCGCCAGTGTCCATCGCGTCTAACTCGTCTTGGGGAGTTAGCATCAAGGTATTCACTGGTGGCGGCGCGTGACTGCACACTGGCATCAGCGTCTCGTGACCGCGGCAGTAGCGGTGGCGGTGTGCGAAGCTCAGACACTCCCGATGCACGAACTTGCCACAGCCCAGACACTGGCACACGCCACTTCCAGGCGTCCTGCTCCCAGGGTGAGGCTTGGCCGACCCAGTAACCGAGGAGGAGGGGGACGGCAACTTCCGCCTTCGAGCGGCGGTTGGCGGCTTGCCGATGGCCAGCAGACGCTCGTCGCAGAGCACGCAGTCGCGGAAGAACAGCAGACTGCGGTCGACCGTGGGCAGCGCACGCAGCGTCACGCCCGCGAAGCTGTGGCCGTGGAGTGGGTCCGAGTAGACGCCGGCCGAGTCCCGCAGGTACGCGCTACGTTCGGATGGACACACAGAAGGTTACAAAGCGATGCGGGAGGCGGCGAGCACCGCACATGGAGGGCAGGAGCAGATAAAGACGCTGGTTGCAGCGGGAAGGGCATGAGATGGAGGCGGCGGCCGTAAAGCAGAGCGTACCTGAGCGCCCCGTGCATCATCGTCTTGTGAATGCGCGACGAGGGAGAGAAGGAGGGAGAAGCGAGGGTAACCATGGAATTAGAAGAGATAACCTGGCAGTTGTGCCTTGAATTAGCTGAATGGGTTCACTGTGACCACTTTACGTCGAAAACGGAGTGTCGAAAAGGTTATAATGCCGACGCAATGTCGACAGATTCGTGACAAGCGACGCTGAACCACAAAGTGATCACCGCACGACATGCACCCAAGCCCACCCAGCCGACATGAACATGCCGCTCCCAGGACAGCCACTCGCCACAGAACCGACCGACACGGTGGCCGCAGCGGCGCGACTTGAACCATCGACGATGATGGACGGCCGTTCCAGGACGGAGTTGTGTCCAACACTAGGTCTACCTCACTGAAACCCACAGTCAGGACCAATCTCCCGCGCTGGAAGAACCTGGGTACGCGATTAATCCCTCGGATTATGGGTTTTACCTTCTTTCGCACGCCACCGATCATAAGCACTTCTGGATCAAAAAGGCCGCTCCATTTTTTCGGAAGACAGCCGCACGGATATAACAGAAGGATCTGCTGCATTGGCTCGTACAGGAAAGACTACCACAACTGCTTAACGCGGCTTTTACAGAAGCCCGAACGCCACCGACATTCAACTGTTTACCGACTCGCCCCTTTTGTGCTGACTCCTTTCGAACCCGTCCGCAAACTTGTCCATTCCTCAAAGCGCGAGCAGCTCCTCGCTTCCCCCGCCGTCGTCCATGCGATCCCAGGCCTCATGGCTCACCGCGCTGGTGCTGGCAGTGGCCGTCCTCGCCTCCGACTGCCTGGCGCTGGGACTCCAACACCGCGAGCTGAGCGCCAGCGACCACGAGACGTACCAGCGTCTGCTGGCCGAGCAGGCGGCCATGGCGGATGACACGGCGGCCTGCAACGCCAGCGCCAGCAGCAGCGTGCTGTCCAGCTACCTGTCGGCGCTGCCGTCCGTCGCGGGGCTTCAGGGCTGCGTGGCCACCAACATCGCGCAGCTGTATCCGTCCATCGCGGCCTCCGGCTCGCAGTGCAACCTCACGACGCTCAGCTCGCTGGTGAACGGCGACTCGACCGATTCGGCGGCGTTCAACGAGGTGCTGAACCTGCTGCTGGCCGGCGTAGTGAGCTCCAGCAGCTCTGGCTCTTCGGCGGACTTGGCCAGCTCCCTATCGTCGTGGAGCGACGACAGCAGCACGCTCGAGGGCTTCTGCACCGTCATGAACTCGCAGGCCGGTCCGTGCATCGAGACGCTGCTGCCAGAGCTCATCGCGCTGCTGGACAGCGACGCGACGTGCTGCGACGAGCTGAATGGGTACCTGGAGGTGGCCAAACTCCTCGTTCCGAATGGTCAGACACTCGCAGAGACCGTCGTGGGCCTGGTGAACGGACTGCATCGCACCATGTGCACCACCTCCAGCGCCAACGACGCGCTCTGCTCCGTATCGCTGAGCTCCTATCTGTCTGGCGCCATAACCAGCGACGAGTCGTCACTGCTCGGCGCCATCCTTTTCCAGGCGGGGGTGCCACTGTACGCGGCTTCCGACAGCGACGTGTGCTCTTCGCTGGAGACGACGAGTCTGGCCAGCGGGTTGGCCAGCGGCGAGAGCATCCCGTACTACGCCTCGTCCTGCTGTGCCTCCGGACTCTCGACGCTTCTGCAGAGCGTGGACGCTGTGGCCACCCACTTGTCGGGCAATTCAATGGCTGAGCTGTTCACGCTCATCACCGGCCGACAGGATGCCGCCACGCAGTTCGCCTCGCTCTACGACACCATCCAAGGCTGCAGCTTCGGAGCCACATGCACCGCTCCAGCCTTCGTGCTCTCGATCGCCAACACCAGCTCCTCGTCAAGCAGTGGCGCAGTGGAGAGCAAGACGCAAGCGGCGGAGAACGTGACCTGCACTCTGGTGAACGTCTGTGACAGCGACGACGTGTGCAGCTCGGTCTGCGAGGCTGGAACCGCCATCATCGAGCCGTGGGTGGCACGCGCCGTGTCCTATCAGCGCAATCTCTCGTACGCGCAGACGCTGTGCTACACGGAGCTGCCGGCCACTCACAACAGCGTCATCACTCGTGCCCGAGGCTACGGCAACCGCGACCAGCTCTTCAACGAGATGCTGAACGCGTCCAACGCCGACTCGTACATGCGAACCAGCAATCAGTTCTTGAGTCTAACGGACCAGCTGGACCTCGGCGTGCGGTTCTTGGAGCTGGACGTGCACTACTTCGCGTCGACGCTACGCAGCGCGCACTGCTCCGGCTTCGGGATCTCGTTCATTGACGCCGCGTCGGCCTCGCTGTTGGCCTCCTTGGAGTCCGTTCTGGACGCTAGCGGAGAAGACAGTACCGTCGAATGGGCGGCCTCACTGATCGGCTGCCTGCCTTCGCTGAGTGGCATCCGTGCCGACGAGCAGCGTTTGCACAACGAGTCACTGGCCGAGGTGGCCACGTGGCTGGCCAGCCATCCGAGCGATCTGGTCGTGCTTTACACGGAGATCGGCGACGAGGTGAGCACTTTCTCACAGACAGACGCGTTGCTGGAACTCTACACGACGGTATTTGGAGACCTGCTGTTCTCGCCGTCGGACCTGGAGAGTGCTGGTGGGGACTGGAACGGCTTCACGCTGGACGACCTGATCTCTCAGGGCAAGCAGGTCGTGTTGGTCACCACGCCCAAGGCGAACGACCAGATGTTCTACATGCGGGAGCTCTGCAGTGGCTGGGCAGATGTGCCTAGCAGTACAGCAGGCTCGTCGGGCACGTTCTTCGGCGAGACCACGAACGCCGGCACCCTCGTGCGCGCCTTCAAGAGCGCATTGCACTACGCGACGCTCACGGAGAGCGCTTTGGGCGGCGGTACTGCGGACGTGGACACTGCCAGCGAGCCGGGCAACGTGAACGCGTCGAGTCTGCCGGCTTTCGTGAACGCCGGAGTGAACATTCTAGCTCCGGACGGCCTGGATGGCACCACGATGGCCGCCATGGTCTGGTCTTGGGCCGAGGATGAGCCCGACATGGATACTGCCACCGCCGTGCAGCTTTCGGCGGCCGACGGACGCTGGTATGGCGTCGCCGCCTCGTCCAACGCCACGTACGTGGCTTGTGTCAGTAGTAGCAACCGCACAACGTGGGAGCTCGTGAGTCAAGGAGCCAGTTGCCCTGATGGGTACGCCATAGGCGCCCCTCGGCTCGCGGTTGAGAACGTGGCGTTGCTGACTGTGCTACAAGCCGAGGCGAGCGATGCCACAGCCCAGCTAGACGTGGACCTCACCAACTTCCCGGGGATCTCGGCGGCGGACCAGAGCGCCTACGACGCTGGCAATACCGTCAGCAGCAGCTCGCAGACGGGCGGAAGCGCCTCTGCAGTCACCGACAGCGGCGCTGCTAGTGTCAGTTGGTCGGTTGCCCTGGCCACGATGCTGGCGATGACGTTTTGGATGTGCTGATGAGTGCGGGAGTCCTTGTGCTTGGACTGTGTTGGCAGGATGTAGCGAGGACCGTTGTATATAGGAGGGCAGGCAACAACAAAACGAACCATTTTGCGAATCAGAGACCATCACTCCTATACTTCAACTTGAAGACTAAGCGTTTAGGGTTGAAATGAGGAATGAATGGCTGCGATCCGAGCTAGTCTGTGCGCGCAGCAACCATTATGTCGGTCAACGGAATGCGTCGAGAAGGCTAGCTGAGCTACAGAAGACATTCCGACACGAATTTAAGGGCGAGACGTATTGCTGCTGACCACTTGGGCGTGTCAAAAAGTGCCTTTGGTTGAGAATTGCAACGGACAAATGACAAGATTTTGAACTTCTGCTCGCGCGTCTTACCAACCTGATTGCTCGGTGCCATCACCGCTTGAACCTATTTCACGCCTTTCAGTAAAATCCACCCGCAATCTTTCGGTCTGCACGCGGGCCCCCTTAAACGAGGTATCTTCTCGGCCTTCGCGCAGCAATCCAGTTGGAGGAATGTATTATAACTTTGTCAAGAAGCAAAGGATACAAAGAATCCACTGCATTCACTTTACCGTTGCCGAAAGTGATGTGGTTGCACGTTGCTGCGTTGTTGCAGTAGGGATCACGCTCGCCTGCTTTTCAAAGCCACGTGGGACATACGATGGTTGCAGCTTGCATGCACTTGGGGTGTTTGGTGGTGATGGCGGCCCATCCTACAAGATGCTTGTCCTTTCCTAATCACATTCACTTGGAGGGTCGCAGACCGCGGTCGAACAGGACGTGCGGACGTGCTGCCCCTCTTATCACATGGCCTGAGTGGATCAGCATTCGTGGTAATCCCCAGCAATGCGTCACTACGGAAACTGCAGCATGCAGCAACTGTTTATCGACGTGGTGTGTGACCATGAGTAATGCGTTGCCCGGGATAGAAGGGGAGATTGGATCACTCATCCACTGCCACTGCCAGGCTGTCAATGGACCACGGGTCATCCATCCATGGCATTATAAGTCCCACGGAGTTGGCGCTGGATATTTTATCCCTTTTTTCACTTTGAAATAAAGCTCGTGCTGCATCTAAGACTTTATTCAAGTCACCAACAATTGATGAAAAGTGACCTTCACGCCGTTAAGGCTATCCGTAGCCCGGCATGAAGATATCGCCCTGCAAATCGAA
>MBAC02002323.1:0-19096 GCA_001712635.2 Nothophytophthora sp. Chile5 | reverse complement strand
TTCGCCACCGGAGCCACATTTTGTATCATTCGGGGGAATACCATTTATTACCAAACATCCACGAGGCCATCAGAGAGAAAAGTTAGCACGACCCCAAATTCGGAACTGCTGAATATAATCACAAAAATCATTTCGATACGTTTGCTTACTACCTCTGTTCACAAATGATTGACCAGTCGCCATTTTCATATGAACCTTTGTATTGGAGTTTGAGCACAGGATTTTGTGATCAGAAACGTTCACTGTCAGTTCTTATACCCCATTATATCCGATGCTGAGATCTCATCACTTACTGTTCGTCGCAATAATCCGTGTGCAAATTGGTGAACATTCCGTGCTGGTGGTTGACAAAGGTGTCATGAATACCGCCTTGTTGCGCTTAGTTAAACGCATCAAATTAAAGCAACGACTTTACCATGTCTGTCCCGCATTGGTCGACAACTGTGAAACGATAGAGGTGCTGTGAAAGTTTTGGCGCATCGTAGCAAATATGTCAGTTTTGTTTGCTTGGATGATCTGTTGAGATGCTGGGTATGCTGGCCAGTTATTCGTGCCACGTTGGGGATTCTTTTGAGATCTTATCTGTAGCTGAAATAGAGTTTAAAAACTATTGTGATTCTAAATGTTCAAAAACTTAGAATCACAAATTGCTTTTGAAAAAATATAGAACTCAAAAGCTGTAAAATTGTTCATCTTTTTTAGTGTCACATCCAGCGAAGTAACCCCTGACCGTGATGGGTCAAGTCATCCGTATGCAGAATGGGTCCCCCTGTCTCTGTTGCCCATCCTATCGTCTACAGGTGCGGCTACGCAATAGACCTCTTCCTTTGTATTTTCGGTTTAATAATCGAATATATTCAATTAAGCAGTGATCATATTTAAACAAATGAGCCAGTACTGAACATATTTAGATACATTATCACGTCAAAGCACGATTCATCACGTATTGCCATTGACTTCGTATTTCAAGTTCACGTTAAACAGGTTCAATAGTATCAATCACCGCCAGTAGCTCCTGTCTCCTGAGCCCTTGGGGATAAAGGCAGGAAGCAAAGCAGACGCTGCTGCGACTGAAGGGGAAGTGGCGTATTCCGCCACTCGTTCAGTCTTCTCATTTCTCAAATCGACCTCCAGCGCGCACCTCCTGAAGAGTCCTGTAGCCATGGGAGTCACCTCCGCTCCCCTGAAATCGCCCAGTGGCTCGCCTATGGTGCCCTACGAGACCGTCCAGACCGTATGGGAGGCCCGGCCTCGCAAGTACAAGAATGTGCTGCTTCAAGTGTGTTTGTATATCCTGATGATGGAGCTGGCCGAGCGTCTCAGCTACTACGGCATCAACCAAGGCCTCAAGAACTTCATGCAAGAGATCGGCTGGAGTCTGGTCTCGGCCAGTGCTCTCAAGAGTACGTGGACGTCCATCTGCTACCTCACGCCGCTCTTCGGCGCCTACCTGGCTGACGAGAAGTGGGGTCGCTTCCGCACGATCCTCACCTTCGGCGTCTGGTACTGCATCGGCGACTTCCTCGTGGCCATCGCCGCCTACCCGAGCATCATGACCAACTCGGCCGCCGTGAATCCCATCTTCATCATCGGACTGTTCGTGGGCATCGGCATCGGAACTGGTGCCATCAAGTCCAACGTTATCACGCTCGGCGCCGATCAGTTCGACCCGCACGACCCCAGCGAAGTGCACCAGAAGGAGACGTACTTCTCGTACTTCTATTTCTGCATCAATGTGGGCTCCGGCTTCTCGTACGGCTACCTGTCGATCCTGTGCGTGGATGGCTCGGCCCAGATCCCGGCTGAGTACGGCTACTTCGCCACGTACATGATCTGCGCCGGTGTCATGGCGTTCGCCATCGCCATGCTGTGTGTTGGCTACCCGCGCTACGTGTTCATGCAGCCCAACGACCGCTCCATCTCCATGTTGTGTCAACTGGCTTGGTCCAACGCCCACCAGACTCGCAAGGGTTTGGTTCTGGTGGCCAGTTCTTTTAGTTTCTTGGCTGCGCTGATCGTGAACATCATCGCTGCTTTCACTGTGGAAGACGGCAACATCGGCAACGTCTTCTCCTACATCGCTGCTGTTCTGGTGCTCGCCGGTATTATTGGCTGGGTGTACGTGGGTCAAGACCAGTCCTTCCTGGACGCGTCGAAGGTGAGCCAGGGCGGCTCGTTCGACGACGAGCGCGTGGAAGGCTACAAGAAGCTCGTGCGTGTGCTGCCTTATTCCGCCTTCACGATCATCTGGAACTGCGCATACGACCAGACGGACGCCAACTTCCAGTCCATCACGCAGCAGTGCGACCTGCGTCTGGATACGAGCGACCCGGACAGCAGCCAGATCCCCGGCGCCATGCTTGGCGTGTTCGACCCCATTGTGATCGTTATCTGTATCCCCATCCTGGACTCCATCGTGTATCCGTTCTATGAGAAGCACGTGGGCAAGGCTCCGAGCCAATTCGGCAAATCCGCCGTGGGTCTCGTCGTGGCCATCGTCGGCATTTTCTGGTCGGGTATCTTCGAGGTCATCCGCCGCAATGCCGGTGCTCTGCAAGACGCGAACGGAGACCCGATCCTGGATGGTGGCAGCTCGCAGCCCATGAACAACATCTCGTGGGGAGCTGCCATCCCCAACTACGTGTTCATCGCTCTGGCCGAGTGTCTGATCAACGTGACGGCCTACGACCTCGTGTACTCGTCGGTCCCCATGTCGCTCAAGAGTATGGCGCAGGCCGTGATCCTGTTCATGAGCTCCATGGGCAGCATCCTCACCTCGGTCTTCACCATCATGTTCTCCAAGTCGCTGCCGTCCGACAACCTGAACGAGGACCACCTCGAGAACATGTTTTTCACGGTGGGTGCCGTCAGCGTCATCAACTTCGTCTTCTTCGTCATCATCATGCGCAAGATGAACATGGGCATGTCGTCTTCTCCCGAGCGCGACCACTTGGGCAACGAGATCCTGGACGAGAAGATCTCCGTGAGCTCTCGCCAGAGCGTCGCCAACACCAAGTAAGACAGACCACCACCTCCCCACTCGCTTGTGTGGGTTCCTCTATGTAGCTAAGCTGCATGCATCAGTGTTATGATCGCGAGTGGCACACTATTCCAATAAAAACGCAATATAAGAGCTTCTTGTCGCTTCGTTCGCCACGCGATGACATCAATGTACATGAATGGAAAGCGAGGAAGCGAAGGAGATGAATAGGAGCAAGTCACATTCATGAAGGCAGGCAGTGTTGGCTACAGGCTGCAGCATTGAAGTGCCTCCTATTTCAGCAGCCAGAGCACCAACTCCTGGGTTTTGCGGGTAGTAAAAAGGAAAAGTGACATAATTGAGAGCATCGGAAGGCAGGGGCTCACGTCGCCACGTCAGCTTCCGTCGGCTGAAGCTTGAGTGACGATCGGCTAGTACGCAACGGCTGCATTGACGGCGCTCAGCGCGTTGATGCGGCCGTAGCCGTACTGGTTGTTGGGGAACGTCGTGTCGGTCGTGCCTCCGCACGTTAGCGCAGCTTTCGGCAGCGTCTGGTCCGTGGAACCCGAGAGAACGGTCTTCATGCTGTCGAAACAGAAGCCGGACCGCGCGCTCAGAGCCAACGCGATCGTTCCGGCGAGGTGCGGCGCCGCCATGCTCGTCCCCGAGAGCGACAAGTAGTCCGAGTTGTTGCCGTTCCAAGCCGAGCGAATGCTCACGCCCGGACCGGCGAAGTTGGGCTTCACTAGACCGTTCAGGGCGGGGCCCAGGCTGCTGAAGGACCCGAGGGCGTCGTTGATATCGGTGGCACCCACGGCGAAGGCCTTGGCGGAGTCGCTTGGCGACACGACGCTGCTACAGCCACTGCTGCCGGAGTTGCCGGTGGCGAAGACTGGGATGATTCGCGCCGAGTACCAGGCGTCCAGATTCGACTGGAAGTACGTCAGGCCTTGGCCCGCGCCCCAGCTGTTGCTCACGATGTGCGGAGCCTTCGCGGCGTTGCAGTTGTTGCCGGCCGTGTCGGTGGGGCACAGCACGAACTGGGCACAAGCCGTGAGCAGGGACAACGAACAGGAGGTCGAGCCACAGCCCTTGCAAGTCATCCACTTGACGCCCGGCGCGATACCCACACCCAATCCACCTGCGATCGAGCCCATGGTGTGCGTGCCGTGGCCGTTGTCGTCGTAAGGCGTGGCGGTCTTGTTAGCCGGGTCGTACCAGCCATACGGACCGAGGAAGTTGTTATTGAGCGCCTCATGGGTACCACGCACGCCGCTGTCGATGGTGGCAACGACCACGTTCTGGCCGGTGAAGCCTGAAGCCCAGACATTCGGTGCTTGGATCTTGGTGGCACCCCAACCGGCTGCCGCCGTGTTGCTGGTGGAGTCTGCAGTCGGCTGAATCGGATCCAACGTGATGATGAGGTTGTCCACGATCTCCTTCACTTCTGGCAACGCGTTGATCAAGCCTACGACTACGCTCGGGCAGTTCTTGATCAGAATCGTGTTGTTGATCCAAAAAATCTCATAGATCAGACCCGTAAGTAGCGCGAGCACACCAGCCTGCGTCGTCTGAGCCAGCAGCTTGAGCGCGCTCACCAACGTCACGATGTTTGCGACGCGCTCGGTCTCCGTCAAGATGTTGGCCGTCGCGTTGACGCTGCCCAATGCGGCCGTGTTGCTTGCCCAGAAAACGACGACGACGTCCTTGGGGGCGATCGCCGTCGTCACCACGGTCGTCACTGGGGCCAGGATATTGGTCAACAGGCCGGCAGGAGCGCCGGACACAGTGGCGGCGAAGGTCATCAACACCGCCATAAGCGACACGAAGCCGAGACGTGTCATGATTGTGAGGTGAGTAGGCGGGACGCGGGCTGCTTCGCACTTGACTGGGTAGGGTTTTCGCCTCTGGAGCTGTGAGAGAGGCTAGTTAGACACCTGGAGGGTGAATTGAGGAATGAGACTGAGCGGTCATCGAGTAGTTATGCTGAAGCGTCCATTGCAGGGGGCACTCCTACACAGCTTTAGTGGATTCGTTGGGGTCGGCGAATCGCTCGTGCGTCTCCCGATTCACAAGGCGTTTGGAATGGCTGCTTGCGAATATTGAGCCGAGTCAACGACGTAACGGGGGAATGGAAAACGCCTGGGGAGTTTTATGTAGAAAGGTTGGGGTGGTTCGCTGGCGCATTTTCTTTCCGAGGAATTCACCCTGAAGGTCGACAGAACAAGTGCGCCGCTCCGTACGTTCGCCTCATTGCAGGAAGCACAAGTGTGCACAAGGAGGAGGTATTCGATGGGTTGCGAAGTCCAGTATTGGTCGTCGTTAGCACACGCGAGTCACGGACGGAATGAGGCCACCGAGGACTTGAAGCCATCGACGCGTTGCTTCTTCTTCAAACGTGGTGGATAGTGCAGTCTCCACTGATCGAAATGTGCCTGTGGCTAAGTTACGAACTTAGCTGGACGAGGCATCCGAGAGCAACGCTGGCTTGAAGCAAGAAACACTATCGTGAACGTCGTTGGCAGCGTGGAACATGATATGCTGCGCTTTTATGCGTTCCAAGTCAGCAGAGGCAACAAAATGACACTCGTTCGTGTGAAGATGTAAGCAATGCCACTAACCAGTCGCCATCAAGAAACAACACAGAGGGAGGGGGGGATCTTGCTGAGTACGGCGAAGGAGGACGCTCTCATCTCGCCAGGTGACGAGTGGGAGCTTAGTCGGCTCGCTGGAATTGATTGAATCGTTGCCATCTCGCTACTTCAGAGAGGAGAGAGGCGCAGAACTCGCCTCACCGCCTCCTTCTCTCCGTTTTGCATGCTAGTGACCTGCTCTATTAGAAAGACACCGGACCCTTGAGGGTGTTCGTCGAAGGATTATTGTTCAAATCGCATGATGCGTGGCAAACGCAAACGAAAAGCGGTAATGCAATGTGGAAATGTGTTTCCAAAAGCTCCAGAAGTGCATCTGAACCACAGTAAAAACTGGAGTTTTCGAAGACAAAGCTCGTCAGCATTCCTTCCACAGAAAGCGCATCGCACTCAGCGAAACGCGAGCTGCAAAACAAGTTTGGTGACAGGCGATCGGTCGCCAGCCTCGCACCTTTTTCGGCTGCTTTCCATGCCTTCAAGGCACGTCGGACCGACCAACAGCAGCCAGCCAGCCCTGGGCCAGCTCGCCCCGCTCATCGAAGAAAGTATATTCGATAGGGTCGTCGACGTCTTTGTCTGACCGTATTGACTGTGTAAATAAGAGGTTTTGTAAACGGTACATACATTAGGAAATGTGATCTCGAAACGCTCGTTGGATGAGGCACGAATTCCGCGGTCGATCGCTCGAGGAGTTTATTTTGGCAATGACGCAGACACCATCGTCGCCAATGAGGTCGAGCAGGTGAGTGGAAGCCGGTGCATTCTTCTCCAGCCGAGAATGTTCCATTGGCGGGGGGTAGTGAACTGCAGGTGGTAACTTCAACATGACGTGGCGCTTCAACTGAAGTTATCGTTGATTTGGGGATTTTATAAAATACAAAATGCACTATACACATAAGATTGGCGATCGCTATCTTATGGATTCGCAATAACGGCAACTCGACGAAGCTATTCGTCGGCCGCCTCTGCGCTGGCATGCCAGGACTCTTCAGCATTGGCCATGCACAGTACAGGGCAGTCTTCTCCTTATCGAAGACGCCCCTCCTCCTGCGAGTTCACTGTGCACGAACTCACGTGCGGCGCTCATTGGGACGTCTTCTACGTAATTGTGGTGGGTAAATGTGTATTCGTTTTATGAAATTCTGATGTAAATGAGCGGTGAGAGGGGAATGCTATCACGAGAGCAGTCCACGGGGTCAAGTGGTTTCCAATGTATAACGCAACGGTAAAGAAGGGTGCAGTCCGTCAAGCGACGCCGTTGCGGCCACCCTCCTGTTGGTGGAAAAGCGAGGCAACTCTGCTGATGCCGACGAGGGTTTAGTACGCAATAGCCGCGTTGACGGTTTTGAGAGCGTTGATGCGGCCGTAGCCGTACTGGTTATTCGGAAAGACCGAGCCAGATGTGCCGCCACACGTTTGAGCGGCCGCTGGCAACGTCCGATCCGTCGCGCCCGACAAGATGGTCTTCATGCCGTCGAAGCATAGCCCAGGCCGCACACTTAGCGCAAGTGCCATGGTGCCGGCGACATGCGGTGCAGCCATGCTCGTCCCCGAGAGGGACATGTAGTCGGCGTTGTTTCCGTTCCAAGCCGAGCGAACGCTTACGCCAGGACCGGTGAAGTCCGGCTTCACCAGACCATTGACGGCGGGCCCAAGGCTGCTGAAGTCTCCCAACGCGTCGTTGATATCGGTGGCACCCACGGCGAAGGCCTTGGCCGAGTCGCCAGGAGACAAGGCGGTGCCACAGCCACTGCGTCCGGAATTGCCGGTGGCGATGACAGGAATGATACCGGCTGCGTACCAGGCGTCCAGGCTCGATTGGAAGTAGGTCATCCCTTGGCCAGCACCCCAGCTGTTGCTCACGATGTGTGGCGCCTTCGCAGCGTTGCAGTTCTTCCCGGTCGTGTCGGTAGGACACAGCATGAACTGGGCGCACGTTGTAAGCAATGAGAGCACGCACGAGGTGGCGGTGCATCCTTTGCACGTCATCCACTTGGCACTGGGCGCGATGCCAACGCCCAATCCGCCTACAATCGTAGCCATCGTGTGCGTGCCATGGCCATTGTTGTCGTAAGGCGTGGCAGTCTTGTTGGCTGGGTCGTACCAGCCGTACGGACCGACGAAGTTGTTCTTCAACGTCTCGTGGGAGCCCAACACGCCGCTGTCGATGGTGGCGACGACCACGTTCTGGCCGGTTTTGCCCGTGGCCCAGACATCCGGCGCCCGGATCTTGGCGGCGCCCCATCCGGCTGCCGCTGTGTTGTTGGTCGAGTCCGCGGTCGGCTCAATGGGATCGATTATGATGATGAGGTCGTCGACCACTTCTTTCACGATGGGCAACGCCCGGATCAGTTCCACAACCACATGCGGACAGCTCTTGACCACGATCTGATTGGTGATCCACAACGTCTCGAAGACGAGGCCTGTGAGCAGTTGGATCACCGGAGCTTGCGTCACTTGAGCGAGGAGCTTGAGGGCGCTTGTGAGGGTCTCGATACGCAGGGTGCGCTCCGCTGCGGTCAAGCCATCGGTGATTGGATCCACACTGTTCAGCGCTTCGGTGTTTCCCCCCACTATGGTGATGATGACGTTCTTCGGCTCCAGCAACGGATCCACCACTGCGGATACCGTCGAGGCCACTGGAGTCACCACGGAGGATACCGTCGACGCCACGGGGGTCACCACTGCGGACACCGTCGACACCACGGGGGTCAATATGTTCTGCAGCAATCCGGCTGGAGCACCCGAAACGTTGCCAGCGAAGATGGCCGTTAACCCCAGGAAGAGGGACACGAAGCGTCTCATAGTGTTCTTGCAAAAAGAGAGGCTTGACGGGGAGGGTGGTTGTTGGGCCGGAAAGGAGCGCACTAGACTTGAAGGCGGCGAATTGAGCAATGAGCTGGAGCAGTCCTCGGTTTATTGGGTGCTGCCACAACGCAGGCGTTGAAGGCTTATCCTCATGCCGTGAGGGGTTTCCATTGACGAAGAGCTGTTTGACAGTGGCAGAGCTCTCGAGACACGGTTTTCAGTCCAGCCGCCGATCACCTTCAGCTCAGCAAAGAAAGTTTCGCACCAGAAACGGCCGCATCCACCCTCCATGCCATGACTAACGCGTGTTACTCGCAGGAACTTCTATTGGAGAGCGGCGGAACATGATGGCGGGGCTCGTTGCAACTGACACCTCGCGCGTGTCTTGCTGCGTCTGAAGCGTGTCTGTCTGTTGCAAGAAGAATGCGACTGCGCGCAGCCTTCTTTCGATGAAATCGCGCTGCAAAATTAAAATGCCACTGCTTCGAAATTCGAAGGACAGACCATGCGTTCGCGTCTGCAACCCGCCGGACTTCTGTGGAAAGGTAGCGCTGCCAATACAAAAGGTTCGTGTCCGAGTTCCCACACGCATGCATGCCAAGACGCTTGGCCCACGAGGCGCAACCGTTTGGTTCTTCTCCATCGGAATGACGATGATAGGTATCCAAGCATTACTCGCGCGCGTTCCAGTCCTCTCTACATGTACCGACGATGGAAGGAGCTTCTGTGGGGCCAGGACGTGTGCAGGAACGCTCGCTGACAGACGGGAGGCAGGGGCGTGCCTGTGCTCGTCGATGACGGGAGGTCGAAAGTGTTGTCGAGCTGTGACGTAAGCGACAGAGAGCCGGTAGCATTGGGTTGGGACTCAAAAGGCGTGATGCCCCTTGACAACTTCAACTTGCATTGAAACGTCCCGCTGCGACGCGATACACAGTAAGTTACTGAAGAGCAACCTGGAGGATCAGGAGCATATCCAGAGATAAAGCTCTGCCGCATCGGAACCCCTTATGACCGGCCTCTTATGAACACGACCAAAACCACTGCGCGGTTCCTCCTGCAGTCAATGGGAGCGACCTAGGAACCAACCTCTTCAGTGACTGGACTAGGAACGTGGGGGAGCCTTTGACGCGAAAGCGCTGCCTCATCCGTCGTGGCGGGGCCTCACTCACTGACTCATGAGTGGCAGCAGCAACGTTTCAGCCTCAGAGAGTGCGTTTGCTGAGCAACTGATCGTCAGCCACATCAGTTTCGACCATGACCTCAGCCCCCGGAGTCTGTGAAGGCGAAACGAGAAGAAATCGATCCACGTCGGTGAAATCGCGGAGGTAAGTGCTACCAACGCAGTGGAGAACGATGGCACTACGGAGAAAAACGCTGCTGCCCCGACGCGACCGCCAACATGAGCGTCATCAACGTCTAGCACGGCGACGGAGGTCTGTCGTGAACGCACGCGGCGCACAGTGACGCTGGAATTGGCCTGGATCCCTCTGAAGCTTCGCACTTACAGCTCCACATAGACATCCATCGTAATACACCAGCAATAACCTCCCAACATAAAGCGGAGGTGAATTAAGTCGAAGCCAAAAATGTCGCCTTCATTTGGAAACCCTGCTGTTAACACACGCACTTCTAGCGCGTCGCGACCGGAGACGCCTCTAACCACCGTACTAACCGAGATACACATGCACATCCATAGACTGTCGATATCAGCAATCTCATGTAGAAATTTGCTCCTCCATCAGCGCGAAAGCGCCGTCAGGAAGCGTTAGCTGTCATTCGCATCATTTTCGACAACGCCAGATCTCCCCACTACTCGTCACCCCATACAACAATTGCAGCGCAACACGCGCATCGCACGCCTGCTGCCAACGCGCTGTCTCCAATACAGAGCCACAGAAGCCCCCGCGACCTGCCGCCTTCGCAATGCAGTCGCTTCGATTCTCGGAACTGCGCAGCCAGACGACGGAGGCCAGTGGTTGGTTGGCTGACAAGCATCGAACCTTACCGGACGTAATAATAGAGAACTTGTTTTATACGGTACCTACGGTTCGAACCGTTACTTTTCGAGGAATATAACGGTTCGGCTGAGCCGTAACGTTTGCACAGTGATGAACCGTTAGATACTTTTTTCAAACGTTGGCAGTGGAAGTTGCTACGGCGCGCACGCCACGGATAATGCGTCCGAGTTGTGTATGCAGTCCAAGTGAAACACGCGTGCTTCTGTGATTGCTTTGCTGCAGATAGTCTGCGCGGTGTGACCACGAAGCGGAGGGCAACGTTGGGCCTTTTGGCTACTATATTCAGCGCTCGTCGTCGTCCAAAGCGACGAAATCTGCCGCTGGTTGGCGTTTGGCTTTCCTCGTCTCTCTCCAGGCCGCGAAACACCTTTGAACCACGCGACGAGCCCAAAACTCCAGCGCTATGCGTCGATTAACGGCCTCCGTCGACGTTTTCCGAGCGCGTGGCTCGATATAACGCCAGCGTTTCTTGCTGAAGCACTCCTCTTTATGCCACCGAGGCTGCTGACGATGTTTGGGACTGTGGGCAACCAGGTACCAGGCATGCAATACGTGGGTCATCAAAACCCGAGAGCGCTGTAATTGCGCCTGCAACGCCCTCGTGTCTTGGAACACGCCAGCTTTACCGCGCTTATGCTGCAATGTCACCGCTTTGCTGCGGGTTTCCGAGCGATGCAGCTGCTGGACGTAGTGGATCCAGCGCCGTTTCTGTCGACAGGCCACTACGAACGCCAGCCAATGACTCAGCGCTGTCCTCTTCGCTTCCGTATCCAGTTTCTTCTGACTGCAGCGCAGCCACCACTCGACCCGCCAATGCGCCACAATCCGATGCAGTAAGCTCAATGAACTGCGCAGTCGAATCTCCCGAGCTGCCTGTTGTTGAGCTGCATGACGCCGCAGACCTCGAGTGACCACAGTATGGAGCAGCACACGCTGCTGGGAGCGTTCCCAGCGTCTGGAGACGCGCCAGAGCCTCCAATGCGTCCAGCAAACTCGTTTCCAAGTCTGTAACTCCCGTTGCATCCGTCGCAAAGCCATCGTCCGGGCCGCGACTGCAAGCTGCACCCACGCCAAGAAGAACCGCGTGCTTGTTCGACGTTGATGCATGCGAAGCATGGTTAGAGCGAGGGTATACACCTCGTTCCGGCGTGCAACGTGTTGTTTCCAGCGGATAAGAGCGTGATGCAGACGGATTCGATTCATCGCGTGCCTCCACATGGCCAGAGCCACTTGCCGTCGCTTCGTGACTTGCAGCAACACAGTCCACGCCCGTGTAGTCAACACCGTAGAGTGGAATCGCTGTGCCTCGCGGGTCTGTTGCCGTTCAAATTGCGCTTCTCTCCACCTCCCGAAAGCCCGTCGACCCATTTGACGCCATTCCAGGCGTCGACCAAGGTGACGACAGCGTGTCTTTTGGTTCACGGTCGCAAGCCATCGTTTAAACGCGGCCTGCATCACCACCGCCGTATGCCAGGCCTCCGCTTCAAGTCGTCTATGGCGTCGCGTCACGGCGCTTGCTGCCGCATTGAATAGCGAACGAACGGCCTTATGCTTTGTGTTCCGTCGGAAATACGCGTCAGCTTCGCTTCGCCGCCTCTTTCTCGATAAATACTCGACCCACGAAGACCATACACGCATAAGACAGCGACGTCGAGTGTGTCTCTGGGCCGCCACCTGCCGCCCAATAGTCAGCGAATACAAACGGTGCCAACTCCAACGTCGGAGCTTCTGGTTGTGGAATGCCATCGCCTTCCTCGTGGTGCTTAAGCGCAATTGACGGCGCCTCCACAGCATCAGCACACACTTCAGTACGTGGCGCTCCTGTGTGTTCTTCAATTGGAGAGATCCAAGCCGATAGCCACGTGCTTTAACCCGCCAGACGTCGATAAAACAGCGTCGTTTGACTTGCATTTCATGCATTTTCCGCGACTCCTCGGCATTGCCACGCAACTCTCGACAGCGTTTGATTAGCAACTGCCATCGCTGCCAGCGCCAGCGAACGTGGACCACGCGGGACAACTCCAGCAACTGTCGCGATCGATACTGCATCTCAATAGCGTCTTTCCAAGCTCTCATAACCCCACAGCAAAGCGCTCGATGGCGCGAACGCACCTCCAGTCTCCAGTGATCAATACAGCGCTGCTGGAGTCGCCGATGACGTCGTTCCACCGTAACAAGCAGCTTCTCTGCTAGCTTCCGCTTGCTCCTTCGTATCCATCGCGCCCAATGCATCACCACTTTGCGCGCTAAGTGGTTAATCGCCGCTGTTTCGAGCGCTCTGGACCTTTGAATGACTTGATTCGCTGCTTGCCAACGCGTCATACTCTTCCTCAGCACACTGAGGCGACGGAACGTTCCGCTTCTGGCTGAAAGCTCCTTTTTCTCTCTCGTCAGCGTCAGTTTGAGGCGCCAAGCAGCGATCGCTCGATGCAATCGACGCGAACTTCGTCCACTCCGCATGTGCTTTACCACTAGTCGCCTCTGTATTTGCAGTCGGACGGCCGTCACAAGCGCTTGCCAGTTTTTCTTCAACAGTCTCGAGCGTCGATAAGCCCTGAAGCCTCGCAACCCGATGGCGAGAAGGTAATTGCGGCGCCAGGGCTTCCACGCCAACCACCGCAGCATCAAGCGGTCGTGACTTTCCTTGAGAAACGCCGTGCGTTGATGCAACATCCGGCGTTGCTGAGCTCGATGAAGCCACGTCCAGACTGCTCGTCGCGTCTTCCAACAGCTCAGTACGTGTTCTCGCTCGCCAATCCGGTGTGCGTTCGCTTTTAAGTGTACGAAGGCTTGGCGACGCAATTGGGAGTGGATCACATCCATGAGCGCTCTGCGTCGGTCCTGAGCATGGCGTACAGCGTTCCACCAGCGTCTCAATACGCTCTGAAGCCGTCGACGGCGACGTCGTCGATTCATGAGTTGCAGCGCCAATCGCTCGCGTCTTGAGCGTTCAGTTGCCTCCTTCCAGCCATCGTACGCGTCCCCCAAGACACGATGGCGACTCCATCGGACGGCAAAAGCCCAGCGCTTCTGTAGCTCGACGTGAACCCCCCATTGCGCCACACAGCGCTCCAATATCCGCGCCATGCGACATCGAGCGAAGCGCTGGAGAGCTTCAGTTCGGAGGCGATACGTCTCTATCCCAGCCATCAATCTCCGCCAATAACGTCGAAGGAGATGGTGCCTGGCCATCACCTCGCACTTTCGCCGTCTTGCTAGAGCCAAGGCAATCTCCCGCCATGAATGGAAGACAGCGAAGAGCGTGCGTGTGCGTCTCTGGACTTGGATCCTTCGGAGATGGAGCACACGCTGCTGCGTTCGCCTCCATTTCCGATATGCCACCGTCAACGTCGCTCGAGCTGCTCGCTTTGTCGTCAACGTCGCAGCTCTTCGTAGCTGCTGCTGATAGACGTCGTACTGCGTCCATGCCTTGAGTACAGTGTGGAGCAGCTCGTGATCCCGACGTCGGCAAGAGCGAGCGTGTAAACGCGTCACGACGCCTGCAACTTGCGTTACTCGCGTCCACTCCCGAAGATACCTTATCAGCAGTTCTTGCCTTTCGTACGGCGCCATTTCCTGCCTCTCAGATATGCAAGCAACACGGGAAGGTCGTACAATCCTTGAATGTCGACCTGAGAGTGGCAGGGCGGGATTGTGCCGGCTGGAATCGCCTACAGACGCCAATAGCGCCGTTACTTCAGCCCATCGCGGCGTCGAAACGACGGCAGTTGGCGGCCTCCTGGCGCTTGGATATGCGTGGAACTCACGCCGCTGGGTGCGGAAGGCCGCGTCGATGTCCACGCGTAGCTGACGCAGCGTCTGCGCGGCCCGCGCGCCGCGTTTCGCCGCAGATCGAGACGGCGGCGGCCCTTCCATCATTACTCGCGGCTCTCCGGAAATGGCTACATCTGCTTGTTGGCGACGGAAGAGCTACAACGTCAAATGATTGGTCAAAAGGATAACGTATCAGCAGTGGATTGGACGAAAACCGAAGATTCAACACATGATTGGTTAAAATCAAGATCGCAGACTCCAGTTTTTGGCGCCAAGCCTTATTTGCCAATCCCGCGTGCCCCATGGCGACGCCTTCCTCGCAGCCCCGCTCCTTCGGCTCCGGCAGCGCTCGAAGCGGAGCAGGAGGCGGCGCCACCTCCTTCTCCCAGAGATCCAGCGGCCTCGGCGACTCCGCGGACGGTGGCACTGGCGTGGGCACCGCCAACTACGCGGAAGACAAGGCCAAATGCGCCGCCTTCCTGCTGAACTTCACCTCCAATCTGGACGACCCGGCGCTGGGACCCAAGTACGCGCGCATGCTGCAAGAAGTGGCCAACCGCGAGCGCACAGCCATCCCCATCTCCCTAGACGACGTGCAGATCGTACGTCCTCCTCCTTCTCCAGCACTCCTGCTTGGGTATTCTGACCCCGCTTTCGTGTAACCTTGTGTAACCTGCTGCTAGTTCGAGAAGGACGACGCGTTAGTGCGTCGGATCGTGCGTAATGCACGGCGGTACGTGTCCTTGTTCGCCGACGCCGTGGACGAGAACCTCCCGCCGCCTACACGCGACATCTCGGACTCCCAGGACGTGTTGGACGTCCTACGACTCTCTCGGGCTCAGGAATTGGCTCAGCAACGTCGTCCGCCGACCGACGAAGGCGACGACGCTGCTCCAGCCACTACCGCAGCCAACAACGTGTTCCCACCGGCACTTATGCGGCGCTTCGAGGTGCGCTTGGTGCCTGGCGTGAAGCTCAAGGCCGTGCCGATCCGAGAGGTCAAGGCGGCCAAAGTGGGCACTCTCGTGCGCATTAAAGGCATGGTGACGCGCGTTTCCACGGTGAAGCCGCTATTGACTGTAGCCACATACACATGCGAAGCTTGTGCCTATGAAGTGTACCAGGAGGTGAATGCGCGGCAGTTCAATCCGTTGTCGCAGTGTCCGAGTGAGCGTTGCGAGACCAATCGCCAAGGCGGGCGGCTGCTGCTCCAGACCAAGGCGTCCAAGTTCGACAAGTACCAGGAGGTCAAGTTCCAGGAATTGCCTGATCAGGTGCCAATGGGCCACATCCCACGCGCTCTCACCGTGTATTTACGTGGGGAATTGACCCGGAGCTGCGAGCCGGGGGCTCTCATCACGATCTGCGGCGTTTTCCTGCCGCTGCCATACTCAGCTCAACGCCAGATGCAGATGGGACTCGTGACCGAGACGTATCTGGAAGCCACCGACGTGGTGAACCACAAGAAACGGTACTCCGCCATGGAATCTTCCGAGGAGATGGAGAGCGCCGTGTTGCGACTCCAGGAAGGGCCAGGCAACGTCTACGAGGTCTTGTCCCAGTCATTGGCACCTGAGATCTACGGCCACGAAGACGTGAAGAAAGCGCTGCTATTGCTGCTGATTGGCGGTGTGTCGAAGCGCATGGACGAAGGCATGAAGCTCCGTGGAGACCTCAATGTGTTGCTGATGGGCGACCCTGGTGTGGCCAAGTCGCAGCTCCTCAAACACATCGCGAGCGTGGCGCCTCGAGGGGTCTACACTACGGGCAAAGGCAGTTCGGGCGTGGGACTCACGGCTGCAGTAGTGCGGGATGCCACCACGAAGGAGATGACGCTGGAAGGTGGCGCGTTGGTCCTGGCTGACATGGGCATCTGCTGCATCGACGAGTTCGACAAGATGGAGGAGGGCGACCGCACAGCCATCCACGAGGTCATGGAGCAGCAGACTGTGAGCATCGCTAAGGCTGGCATCACGACGACTCTCAATGCTCGCTCGTCGGTCTTGGCGGCGGCGAATCCCATCTTCGGCCGCTACAACAAGAAGCTCAGTGCTTCGCAGAACATCAATCTGCCCAACGCGTTGCTGTCCCGCTTCGACCTGTTGTTTCTGCTGCTGGATGTGGCCAATTACGAGAAGGACGAGGCTCTGGCTCGCCACGTGACGTATGTGCATCGCTTCTCGCGGAACCCGGAGATGAGTTTCGAGCCTGTACGGCCCGAAGTACTGAGGTACTTCATTGCCATTGCTAAGCAGTACCAGCCCAGTATCCCGGAGCATCTTTGTGGCTACATCGTCGAGGCCTACGTCACACTGAGACAGCAGGATGTGACCGACCATGCGCGTCAGCAGCAACAGTTCGGCAACAACAGCTTCGGAGCCAACGCTGGCGGCTCCAATGACGCACAGACGGCCATGACAGCTCGTCAACTGCTGAGTATCCTGCGGCTCTCGCAGGCCCTGGCTCGCCTTCGGTTCTCGACTGAGGTTATCCACCAAGATGTGGACGAAGCTATCCGTCTCGTGTACGTGTCCAAGTCGTCGCTGACCGATCAGGACGAAGCCAATGGCGCGGGAGCCAGCGGGAAGGCCGGGAAGCTCCACGGTCGGACCGGTGGCTCCACCGATGCCACGTCCAAGATCTTCCGCCTCCTGTTGGAGTTCGCGAATGACCGCAACTTGCGCGTGATCCCCATGAGCGACGTGGAGCCGGTGGTGCTGCGCAAAGGCTTCACGTCGCAGCAGCTGCAGGCCTGCATCCAGTTCTACGAGGACCTGGAGGTCATGCAGATGGCCGACAATGGCACCCACCTCACGCTCATCTAAGCTCAAAAGCGACAGTCTTATCAGCACAATACACTTGCAAATTGAATGCTAGCTAATACCGCTCGATGAAGATCGGCTATTGGAGCCAGAGCTTGAGACGGAAGGCGTCGCCCCCGTTTAAATAGTACTTGACCAGGCGCTCGTCGCGCACGAAGCCCAGGTTCTCGTACAGGCGGATGGCGCCCTTGTTGGCGATCTCGGTCTCCAGCATCACCTCCTCGCAGCCGCCGGCGCGCATCAGCTCGATGGCCTGCTGCGCCAGCTGCGAGCCGATGCCGCGGTGGCGGAAGCGCTTCTCCACCGCCAGCATGGCGATGTAGCCGCGCCAGCGCCGCGCCGGGTCGCCGGCCGCGTGGGGCGCCAACCCGTCGTCGCCCGTCTCCTCGGGCGTGGCGCCCAGCGGCTCCTGGCGGCAGATGATAACCCCCACGAGCTTCTGGTTCACGCGGGCCAGCAGACTGAGCTGCGGCCAGTTGTAGAGGAAGTACCGGTACGTGAAGATGGAGTAGGGCTCCGACAGGTCCTTGTCGATGAGCTTCACCAGCTCCGCCAGCTGCTTCTCGCCCTGGTACGACGAGAACGTCACGGGGGCGTCGGCGGCGGCGGACGTCGCGGATTTCGGCGCCATGATGATGACGATGATGGAGGGCGGCGAGGATGCGGAACGGGGTTACGCGGGAGGTTACGCTGATACCGGTATTGCGACTGGTACGATGAACACCCTAAGTACGATACCGGTGCGAAATAAATTTGTGTGGCGAACATAGCATTGGAGGATGAAGCAGGCGAAATGCTGGCCGGCGGACACATGTCATGCTGCTGCAGTCGTGCACTACACTGCGTATGCATGCATGCACTATGGCAGCAACCAATCGAAGCGCCTTTCAGCGAAAATACGGTCGGTGGCTTGCAGCAGTGCTATTGCACACGGTCACGGAGCTGAGTGCCGAAAAGTGGTGGTTGCCTTTCTATTTTTCCAAGCCAGCAGCGTGGTTCGGGTCTGTTGGGCAACTCGACTGGCCTGGCTATTGCTCATGCGCAGACAGAGACTGTCTTCAGCTTCCAGTTGTGTTGATTGCAGCGGCGAGCCAGCAATAGGAAGATCGCCTCGTGTCGACAGCAATAGAGAGAGCCACAGGACGTAGCTCTCAGCGGATCGAACCTGTTCGTTCCAAGGAGGAAAACTCCCACTGCGGACTTCTGCTGCTTGAGGCAGATCGCTCACATGTCAGCATCTCCAGCTGCTCCGGTGTTTCAACTCTCGTGCTGGGATCGTTTGATCTTTTGGAGCAAGTCTGAGCAGAACTTCATGCTGCTGGGCACTAAAACTCCGTCTTCACCGCCACTCAAACGCCAGCAGAACGTCCTCTCCGCGACTTACCTCGCCGCCGTTGCCCAGCTTCGCTCCAGCCCGCGTCAGTCAGGGTGGACCTGGCCTTCAACTTGGACAAACATGCGCACCTACTCCGAACTTAGTCCGCACTTAACGCCGTACAACCTCGCTTTTGAGGTTATACCCGCCACCCCTCTGATAACAAACTACTGGACGACAGCGCCCGTCACCAACCAACCAACGAGCATTTGACGGGGGGGATAGTGACTCCCTCCCCCAATGCGGCAACCGCCTCCAGCCACTCGGCACCGAGCCTCGTCCATCGGTTGCTCAATGACGACTCCACTCGGGTGGCTCCGCGTGCTTGGGCACTCCGCGATCTCCCCCAACGGGTCATTTTCCAACTCGGAAAGCTCTCGGCAAGCGTCTCCCTCGTCTTCCCCCCTTCCTCCCTCTTCCCACAGATCAGAGCGCAATCATGGCCCCGAAGCGCCGCTCCCGCAAGACCACCAAGGACCAGTACGCCTCTGTGCCGGCCGCCGAGCGCGCCACGCTGGGCGCCGAGGCCAAGGAGCGCGGTAACGCCGCGTTCGCGGCCGGCGACCACGCCGCCGCCATCAAGGAGTTCACGACCGCCATCGCCTACGAGCCGACCAACGTGATCTACTTCTCCAACCGCTCGGCCGCCTACCTGAGCGCCGGCCAGG